>JAVJIX010000178.1:1555000-1852500 GCA_036785185.1 Paratrypauchen microcephalus | reverse complement strand
CGTGTGTGTTCTGTGTACTGGAGAATAAACCGTGTGTGTGTCCTGTGTACTGGAGAATAAACCGTGTGTGTGTTCTGTGTACTGGAGAATAAACCGTGTGTGTGTTCATAGGTGATCTGGACTTGGAGGGTGTGTTCCTGGTGAACGGTAATGCGGAGCGTGTAGAGTGGCTGCGTCAGAGGTACGACAGCGGCGAGGAGGTGCAGCTGCAGAGGGAGGCAGACCTGGCCTCAGCTGTGTCCCTCCTCCGGCTCTTCCTCCAGGAGCTGCCCGAGCCCGTCATCCCCACCGCCATGCAGGCACACATCCTGCAGCTCCACCAAGGTATGGGCTTTGGCCCGGGACCATTTAGATGCCAACAATTACGGGGTATAATGAGAAAATTTACTTTTTAGAGCTTTCTACAATGCAAGGAAAATATGTAAATATGTTCAGGATGCTCTTAATTTGCATATTATTTTCTGTGGGATAGTTTCTAAAAGCTGCTGCGTTCACATCACTTCTTTCACTTTCATTGCGATAGTCATAGCAATAAATACGTAAATGAATAACAAGATATAGTTCCTTTTCTCTTGCCTTTGCTTTTATTATGCAATAAAGTTCATCTTCATTTTCTTTTCTTTTTTTTTTTCGATATGCCCCAGTTCCATTTCCATTTTTGCCCTGGCCTTGATGCTACCACACTCTTCTTCACCTCCTGTTACCCCAGTGCTCTTTTTCTTCTGTTGTCCATCACATATAATCTCCTCTAATCCCCTGATACTTATTTAGATTGCAGCAGTGCCTCCATTAGATTCTCTTTTCTCCTTCATATATTGTTTATTTTTTATATTCCATGTCCTGCTTGCACCTGCAGACTGTCATCTCCCTACAGAAATATCATCATTTAAAGGTCCTTTATTACACAGAATTAATTCTTATCATCTTTAAAACATTAGAATGCTGTTATCTCTTTGTCTGTTGTGTTTTGTTTCATTTACACATGTTTGACTAATTCTGATTTCTCAGTCTGTTTACATCTCCAAAGCTCAAAATCCTTTGTTCCACTTTGTGATGTCATGTCGTAGCTTTCAAGTTAAGATACATTTCACCTTAAATTCAGTAGATGTAGAAAGGCAGTTCCAGGGCTGAAACCATCAAATGATTGTCGTGAAGGTGTGTGGAGTTTAAAAAACACTCCCTTTGTCATGTGGGAATACAGTAATAAGTGATCCAGAGTTTTTGAGAAGAACACGGCCTAAATATGCAGGAGTTGTGTGTTAAACATGTGTGAATAAAACAAAACTCCAGATATGTTTTCGATGAGGAAACAACATTATAACATAGATCAGAAAATGGCGTAAATAGGCTCTTTAATGTCTACTCTAAAGGACACATAATAAAACACAAGTGCGTCCCTTGTCATAAAGGTATAAATGCAGGGAATATAATGACCCAGTAGTGAGTTGTAAAGTGTAAGTAGTAGTAATGGTACTTATACTGTTGTGTTTTATGGCATTTCAGATTACAGTGGTGAGGAGGAGCAGTGCAGAAGGCTCAAGTATCTGCTCCAGCAGCTGCCTCAGGTGAACTACGGCCTGCTCAGGTTCCTGTGCCGGTTCCTGTCCAGCGTGGCGTCTCTGCAGCAGGACAGCTGGAACGTGGAGGCGCTGGCAGCTGTCTTCGGACCGGACATTTTCCAGTGAGTACACACCAGTCTGCTCCTTTGTACAGGTGCCGTTTAGTTGGTGCTTGATCAAAGATACTGTAGCTGATTTTAAAATATGAAAAACATAACTAGGTCATTTTCACTGTGAGTAGAGTGCTTTTCACAAGTTGCAGAGACCAGGATACTGTCACTGTAATGCTTATGACAACAAGCGTGCTAAAGACACACATCGTGGTCTCATTTTAACTGTAAGATCCTGGGGCAACAAATGTCACTTCATTACATGAGTCAACTGGATACAGCCCCTTGTTGAAAGTTAATGTTTTTAGTTCAGCAGTACTTTTTAGGGCATTTACTAGTAAAGTTATGTTAAAATAAAATGTTAAAGGTAATAACTGTAACATGCACAGTTAAATGCTGTACAATCACAAATGAATCTGGGATGCCACTAGCTGTCATATACTGAGCACACATCACTTAGAGGGTAGAGATAGAGTAGAGCTGGCTGATCACACTTCTCAGAACAATCAATATTTGATTTGAATATGATTCATATCAAACACAAGATAAGGCTGCAGTGATTATTCCCCAGGGGAATAGTGTTTAATGCAGCGCTGTGCTGTCAGTCTGTCCACAGAAGCAGAGGGCCTCCGGGAGCAGGAGAGTGTGAGCAGAGTGCTGGCAGAGCTGCTGGATAATCAGGAGGGACTATTTGACTCGGAGGAGGAGGACGTGTCCACCACAAACGACTACAGCTCCATCAATGAACAGGTACCGAGCTTTTAGCCAAGTAACTGAGAGGTGTGTGCAATAATGTCACTCTTCTTGTACATATTAAATGTTTTTGTTTTATTTTTTGGCCCTTTTGTGATCCTTTGGGACAACAAATGGAATGATCCCTTTGGCTATAATCTGTTGTTTACATTCATGTTCCATCATGTCTGCCCAGTATCATGCCCTGTCCCAATAAGAATGAATAAATAGTACAACTTTAATTATGCAAAGGGTGAAACTTGTTTTCAGAGTGATGAAAATCTGACTTAAAAGCAAATATATCTTTTGAATGGGAAAGAATGTGATATAACAATGTAGTGAATATAAGTATCTGTAAGTGAAAGTGTAAGTGTAGTGTTTAACTTTTGAAATATATTGTTTACCATGTAACACATGTTTTGTATCTACTTTTCTCACAAATGCACAGCTCTGTCAGCCTCTTGTGCGATTGTTTTTGTTTAACTGGTGTGTGTACACACTCATCCAAAATACTGACATCAAAATGAGAGAATGGTGCAGTGTAGGACAAAACTCTCCCACTCAGTCTCTGTCCTTCCAGCAGTGTTTTTTTAATACTTTGATCCACAACAGCACGTGTCATTTTTGGAAGCCTTGTAGAATGTGGCATTTGGAGTGTGCCAGCACATGGGGCGATATCGCTCCAGGGAACGCATTGTTGTTTTTCTATCTACAGTGTCCGATGGGAGTACTAACCAAGATTAGACTAGTTTATACAGTACAATAGGGACGGAGAATACATGTCCTTGTATAATTGGCATCAGTAATATTGGGATTTTTTATGTATTGGTCCAATATTGGTTCTAAGTGGCAAGGATTTTGTAAGCTATGTTTTGTTAAAGTTAAAGGAAGTGTACTGTAAGTTAGGGCTGGGCGATATGGAGAAAAAAAAATTATCTCGATATGTTTTTGCTATATCTCGATATACGATATATATCTCGATATCTATGCAGGGGGAAAAAAAACAAACGCGCCAAATTCAGCAAGGTTTTTTTTTTTATTGAAGTGCAAACAGGCAGCCAAGTGCCTAAAGGTAGACGGGTACTAGTAACAAAGTGCTTGTGCACCATTTTTAACATTACCAAACCAAGGAAGTAGTATATTGCCTTATTTTAATTGTAAACATAAAACCTGAGGGTCGACAGTTCTTATGAAGTGCTTCTTTAACATTTAAAGGCAAAGTAACGTTATTTTACAATCTGAGCCTTCTTTCGGTAATAAAACAAGTAGTTTTACTCACCCATAGCATTTTTCTGTCAATTGGAGCAGTATCGCAGAACTTATGTTGAGCCGTTCTGTTCTACTAATGATCCCGTATCCGTTAACATGGTGCTGTATCATATGCTCGGGGCATTACTTTGCGGTCTCCAAATAACACAAACTTTAGCACTTTTCAAATCATAGAAGCCCGATGTCTTAATGAAAAATTTCGTTTGAAGCAAAAGTGGCCTGTAATCCGAGATTTAGCCATAGTTTGGAGTAGATGAGGACGCCAGTGCGCATGTGCGGACTGTGCTCTCAGCTCCCGGGACCCAAACATGAAACGCAAAGCTGAAAACTATGGATAAATCTCGGATTACAGGCCACTTTTGCTTCAAACGAAATTTTTCATTAAGACATCGGGCTTCTATGATTTGAAAAGTGCTAAAGTTTGTGTTATTTGGAGACCGCAAAGTAATGCCCCGAATACAAATGCTAACAAATGCTAACAGAAACGCCACAACATAACTTTCTTCAAACAGCTCCAAATGACACGAACGTGATATGGGTGAGTCAAACGACTTGTTTTATTACCGAAAGAAGGCTCAGATTGTAAAATAACGTTACTTTGCCTTTAAGATAAAAGACAAAAAAAAATCCCTCATTTCGTATCCAAGTGAAAAAGCACATATTAAATTAATTGTTTTTAAATATAGATTAATAGAGCCTCAATCCATGAATTCTCGTGTGTTTTGTGACTGTAGTACGTTTTATATTTGTGTGTGTATTTGCTTTAACTTAGCACATTATTCTGCATCATTTTTTTTTTCCAGAAATACTATATTAATTTATTGCAACCATTAAAACGCAAGTGTGATTTAGAATCAAGGCCACATACCCGACCCACCCAAATATTTCACTCACTGGCAACACACACACACACACACACACACACACACACACCCACACACACACACACACACACACACACACACACACACAAATGCAGCCTTGCTCTGTGCCGCACTGACAAGAAAGTGGCGAGTAGGTAGATTGTATCTAGGGTCAAGTGTTTTTAGCATTCGTATGAAGCCCGGTCGCTCAACAACCGCTATGGGCGTCATGTCTTTTGCGATATGAAAGGCAGTGGACTCCGTAATGCTGACCCACCTTGCACTTGTTTTTCCATATGGTAGACACCGGGGTAAAGATGTATGGAGCGTTGTTTGTTGTGTCTTAGAAGAAGTGGTGGTGGGTTTGCCCTCGATGATTTTGATGGCACCAGTTTCTTGCATTCTCTGCAAAATGCCTCTTTCTGCTCCTCATCGGACGTTTTAAATCTGAAATACCGCCATATAATGGAGCCGTTTGTTCTTTTCTTTGGTATGAATTCTCTCGTGCTTCTGTGGGCGCCGCCATGTTGGATAAGTTATCAACAAACACACGCAGTGTGCGTACGGGGAGGGGAGGGGAGGGGGAAACGAGACGCAGTGAAACACAAACGAAAGAAGCAGGCGGGGCGGACAGCTCCACAAACAGATGAGGAAAATAAGCAGAGTGGCGAAATCTTATTCATCTCGAGTTTTTCGATATGCCAAAATCTTTCTCGATTTCATAAAACATCTCGAGATATCGCAAATCTCGATTAATCGCCCAGCCCTACTGTAAGTCAGATTTGATTTTAGATTTCATAAACTTTACCCATCTGTGTTCCTTGATACGATGTAGACGTGTTCATATCAAAGGTCGCTTTTACTGATAACATTTGTAATACTGATTTAATCTTAATTACCAAAACATTGGACATGATGGCCAAGTTGTTTGTTGATGCTTTGGTTCTCAAGACGATTAGCTTATCAGAAAACAGAATAAGCCTCACATGAATCTGAGGTTGCCATTTTCAATGCTGAAATCCACTTGGCTTAAATCTAAAATGCCTCTCTCTGATCTGAATGGTCACTACCTGAACCCCAGCGCTTGCAGCTAATCCTGAAGCAGTGCTAGTGCAGCTAGTGAATTTTGGACGTTCTGATCTTTCACATTAGAAATTGCCTGTCCACACTGAGAATGAGGAAAACCTGTATGTGTCTTATATATGGATGTGTATTCACTGGAAACCCAGGTTCAGTTGTGATTGTAATACCTTTTTTAAGACAGTAAGCAGAACATTTCTTCAATTTGTGTGCAATAAGATATTATTCATACTGCCAAAAATATATATATATCTTATTGGCCACAAGCCAAGATAAATATTGGGTATCCGTATCATCTGAAAAACTAAACAAAAACTATTAGACCCTACCGAATGTGGTGTTTGAATATCTGAGCATGGATCCATGACTCTTGTGTAACACGGAGAGGATGTGTAAAGGAAGTAGAGAGTTTTTCACAGCTTCAAGAGTCGGCACTAATGAGGAGCGCTCAAGAAAAGAACTGTGATGTAACGCTGTCAGTCCCTTCTGGGATTATCACCTGCACTCAAACTACATGCTCACACATAATCCTGTTAACCACCAGTCTTATGTGGACATGTATAAGGTACTGCATGTTCACACCAACTCCATACAACTGCCACAAGTTATTAAGAGCAGTTAAATTCATTTGAAAGGTGATCGGATGACGCCACAATATTCTATAGGCTTAAAATGATTATATTTCATGTATAGACCAAATTCAAGGGCCTAACTGAGCAGCATCAACATTTGTGGATTATTCAACACTCAAATCTTGTTATAGTACTGAAAAATACCAAAAAAATCCCCCACTCGTAGAAAGAAATCATGCCCACGATAGAAACTGACCCCACAAAATTATTGTTCCTTTTTTTGTCTGGAGTACCCCCTAAGCCTGTCTCACACTCTGAGTACCTCCTGACTCGGGTGCCAAGCAGATAAATCAGTTTAATATATTAATATATTGTCACTTAAAATCATTAAACATAAAAATACAAAAAAGAACATTTTAAATGAAAATGCTGCATACAATTTCATTTTATTTTTAAATCAGAAACCATTCAAAAGTACCCCCTGGTAAGTGCTTGAGTACCCCATGGGTCCCTGTACCTCTGGTTGGGAAAAACTGATTTATTGAGCAAATTATAATTTCATCTATCATTTATGAACTACTATTGATATGCGTGAAAAGTCCCTCAGTCGTCCAGGTAGAATCCATGATCAAAGGAGAAGTTCAATTTGTCAACCGGACAAAGTTTGTTTGGTTGAAAACGTTTCGCCGCTCATCCGCGTTTTCAACCAAACAAACTTTGTCCAGTTGACAAATTGAACTTCTCCTTTGATCATACTATTGATATAGTAATTGTGACAGGCCTATATAGTCATAGGTTTTTAGATTTAGGTTTTTATGTCTTTCCTGCAATTTAAATCCTTGACCTTCCTTTACTATTCCTTCCTTTACTATTTACTTTGTCAGTGTCAGTCAGCAGAGTAAATATTAATATAAGTGTCTATCACATGGTGCTGTTTCCATGTGTGGGTTTAGTAAAATCAGAGTATGTACTAAAGTTATGTAAGCACAGCCTTGATAGATGAGCTTCTGCTAACATGTCCGGGGTTACAGCATGTTAAGAATTCCACACTTAATATAAAGACGCTGCAGATGATTCAGCTG
The DNA here is from genome assembly GCA_036785185.1 of Paratrypauchen microcephalus. Taxonomy (NCBI): domain Eukaryota; kingdom Metazoa; phylum Chordata; class Actinopteri; order Gobiiformes; family Gobiidae; genus Paratrypauchen; species Paratrypauchen microcephalus. The sequence continues at coordinate 1,845,233 of JAVJIX010000178.1, read as the reverse complement.
TCAGATCAGAGGGGCGGGAATGTAGGATGGCAGTTAGGGATGTAAAGATTCTTTGAACCTGCAGGGTCTTGTCCTTTTTAAACCTTTCTAACCCTGCTGTTTATAAGTGGCAGCTTGTTAAAGCCTGGTCTGGTCAGATGTCAGCTCAGCAGGGCCGGGCCTCCGTAGGACTTGAGGCCTGGGTAGAACTTGGATGGGAGAGGGCTGGGAACACCAGGAGCCACAGTGGGGGCCAGTGTCGTTGTGTCCTTAGGCAAGACACTTCACCCACATTGCCTAGTATGAAAGTGGAGTATGCATGAGTGATGGTGATGGTCGGAGGGGCCAGTGGTGCAGACTGGCAGCCTCGCTTCCGTCGGTCTGCCTCAAGGCAACTGTGGCACCACTGAGTGTGGAGTGAATGAACAGTGAAGCACTTTGGGTGTCTTGAAAGGCGCTATATAAATGCAATGATTCATTAAATTAATTATACTAGTGATTATACTAGAAGATGCATTGGATGTTTTGGAGATGCAAAGTAGAATGTTGACTGTACTGTACATAATGAAACAAAATCAAACCAATGAGTAATCTGGGTATGATGTATATTTTTGTATTTTGTACTTTACAATACTTGAACCTCAACCAAGACATTTACTGACACATTTCTGATAATTATTGTCACTCGCCATCAAAATAAAAATAAGCAAATCTACATACGTAGTATTTTTGTCAATATTGCCCACCCCTAGTTTAGACCGCTAAGAATAATTTCTGCAATTGCCTAAGAATTTCATAGTCATTTAGCTGTTAATCTTGGCATCTTCTGACATGTGTTAATTTTGTGCATATTTAAAATAAATTGCTGAATGAATAATCTAATCCCAACAGTCCCAAAACCTGCAATTACATACATTTCCAGCGTGGTTCAGTGTATGATCCTGTAATCTCTATATTGCCGAAGTTGGCCCAGTTGAACATGTGGGCAGGTGGGGATGTGTCAGCGTCCAAACTCCCACATTCATCAGTACGAGCTGTTGAAAAGAACATTCCGAACCAGGCTGTTGATATTTTTACCTCACTTAATGTTCTGAGGATGGCGTCGATATCTGTGAATCAGCAGGCAACATTTAAAGACGAGTGTCGCTACCGATGTGTTTATGTCTTTGTTTTTTCTTGGGCAGTGCTCTTTGATCCTTGTAATCTTTTTGGCCACTGGCTATGACTACTTTAAGAATAGCATTTAAATACATTTGACTTTTTATAATATACTCATATTTATATTATATTTATATTCATGTCACGTCATTTTTCAATCAGTCTTTGAGTGATGCAGCTTTCTCTCACCCTATGAAACTAAGATCGTTTTCACACCTTGTTTGGTTTGTTTAAAACAAACTAGAGTTCGTTTGCTCCTTTGATTCAGACCTTTTGTTCTGGTGTGAATAAAAACCAAAAGTCTCTATCTCGAGCAAACAAGCGAACCGAGACCACCTAAAAAGCTCGGTCTCGGCACGGTTCCATACGAACTCTGGTGCGGTTCGTTTGAGGTGAGAATGCAGACCGGACTCGATCCAACACAAGTTGGCTTTTTGTACTTAACGAGCTCCCGTCGTATGTCGAGCATTATGGGAAACCGAGGCTGACGAAACGAAACTAAACATAACTTACGAGTCTTACTTACGTTTTGTGTGAAGAGCAAGAGTCAGAACTTGATGCACATGAGCTCTGTCCTCCGTAGTCGTCTTGTCCTGTGTCTTCGTCGTTTGGAAATTGATTGTAAAATAGTGTAAACCTCACGATGCTGCTCAAACATTTGTGTGAACTGTAAAAACTGAGCAAACCATATCGCTATGACGACATTGAAAACAGCACATAACGCCATGATTCTCCTCCTTCCGTGTTTGGACACGGCGTTTTGACACACGGCTCATTTCTGTCCAATGGCTGAGCGACCTCAGCACACGTGCTTTTGTTTAAAGACGTTGATCCACTTGCAAAAGAAGTGCAGTGTGAAAGTGAACCGCACCAAAATAAATAAAAAAGCAAGTGAACTATCGGAGTTTCCTGGTGTGAAAACGACCTAAGGAATACAGTAAAAAGTAGAGGGCCCAAAATTGAGCCGTTGGGCACTCCTTTAAGCAAAGTAAAAATGTATTCAAACCCACTTGGGATGTGTTTGAAAGATGGTTTTGAAACAAATTACATGTAGTATTAATGATCTGCTTCAAGATTTTGTATTGAGTCAGAAGCTTTAGTTAAATCAATAAACACAATCTTGTTTGTCATCAAGGCTGTAAAAATGTAATTTAAATGTTTTGGTCTAAAACTTCAAAAAGGTCCATTTATTTAAATAAGTTGAAACTTCATTTGCAACTATTTTTTCAGAATGTTTTTTTTAAATACCCGGACCAAGAAAATTTTTAGTTATCCTGCTTTTATGTAAATTCAATTAAGTCTTGTATAACTGCCATTTGAATTGACAAATTGTTAAATATGTAAAAGAGGTTGAATTAAATGGGGCTCTGTCAGCTCCAGTGGGCTTTTTTTGGACCTTTGAGTACATTTAAGTCCTCAGTGTAAGTGAAAGGAGAAAACCTTTAACTTACTTCGGTCTGTTGAGAAGAATCACCGTTATTATCCAAAACATCACACATGGAGAGATAAAATACATATGAAATGCACTACAGCATCATCCAAAATGGTAACTGACTGTAAATTAAATACAAATACAGATTAAAACTTTTGAAATATCTCCTACATCTGAACGTTTTGTGGAAAGACATATATTACTGTGTTACATATTCATATTGGTGACCATGTCCATACCCCACACCCTTCAGATCGCTAGAAGACTGATCACTATATGAGACTGAGTTAAATGCATTTTCACATACTTTATACTGAATGTGCTTCTCAATGGATTTTCAAACTGTTGTTGTTTGTTGTTGTAATGGACTTTCAAGAGTTAATTTAACCCGACTTGCACCATTCTTTCTTGATTACCCAACAAGTCTGTTCTATTTTTTTTTTCTCTGCACACACAGCAACCCAACTGCATTTTCTTTGTTCATCCTGCACACCCAGATGCATCTTGTGACTCATCCCTGTCTGATGTGCACATGTGAGGCTGGTAGAAGTCTTTCGCAGCAAATCAGAGCTCTCACTTTTCAGTTGTTGCTATAGCGATGCCACCACAGCAGCAACAGCAGGCTGTGAGGTGATTGAGCTGTAGAGAGTGGTAGATAAAAAGTGCAAGACTATCAGTGGTGTAGTCCAAACAAATGACTAATTAGAAAAAGAGGACATAAATGAATATAGATGGTTGCATAACTGTGTGTATCCAGACACTGCCAGTAATGAGCTAAAATGCCCCAGAAAATGGGTAAAGATGTGGTAAAGACTGCTATAAAAATATCATTTCATTTTTAAAATATTATGCAAGTATGTTTAGTTTATTTAACTTATTTATTTTTAACTTTTTTATTGTGTGCCATAATTATCGGCAGGCTCATCAACACCCAACCAATATGGACATTTTTTTTTTATCACATGGCCCCTAGGTTGTTACATTTGTTTTTATTGGTGCAGAGGTATTTTGACTGTCTAATATACAGTAATTTGAGATTTATTTGTGTTGTTGGTACACATATCAGCTGAGTACTGGAACTCCTTGAAGTTGGTTGTGGCGTTTTTAAAGGTCACGTCTCTTCGGTGCTACATTGCTTCGTTACATAATTAGTAATATGATTATCACACTGAGCAGAACATTTCTACGTCAACACAGTAATCGTATACAAGTACACCCCCCCTCCTGCCCCATTTTCCCTCCTGTCTGCCCCTCGCTAATCTGTTTATTCAGTCTTATCCCTGCATATATCTGTTGTATCTCTGTTTCATTGTGCTGCCCATTTATCTTTTCTATATTTAGCCGTATCACAAAACAAACGGGATTACTGTGTATTTAACTTGTACTTTATAAGCAGAACAGTGATTTTCAGACCAGACATGAAATCATTGCGGTTACATTTTTGGACTGTTTTTGGAGTCACTAAAGCTGGAAAATTGAAATCCAATGCTCGGTCATGCTGTGCCAAAATGGCTTTCATTAGGGGTTATACAAGTGTATATATAAGAATATAAGTTATTTTTTTATTTTTTTTCAGATGTTGTAGAGCTAAATGAGAGAATGTGGGTGGATTTTTGAAATAATACTCTTGTGGTTGTTTTGTCTTTCCCAGAATAACACAAAATGAATATTCTTTGAGTGGTGGGTGATTGACAAGAAGTATGAGATTAAAATAATCTAGGGATTACAGGTGAAAATGAGCAACATTGCTAATATCCTGTCACAAACACGTTTCCTGTTTTTTTGTGGGTCAATGTTTTTACATCCATAGTTCCTGATAACTGACTAAATTGAAGTAATAACAATAATCGAGACATTATTTTTGCAATGCAACAGATATGATGTCCTAAAACGGGTCTTTAATATGTACGCTGTGGTTGTTGAGGTTTAAAGGTGATTGTGGAACTTTTCTGGTGGAGGGTCCTTCAATACTTTTCTCCATGGAGATGTTAGTGCTTTGTCTGGAATATTTCTTCCTTTCTATCTTCATGGAGACCAAACCAGACAGAGTTACAGTTCAGATCTGCTCACAGTCAGAATGCCTGTTTTTGTAGTTATTTTGAGCAGTAAAACCACCTGTAGTTGAATAAATGTAAGGAAGAGCTGTTCAGTGTCATACTGTGGAACATTCCAGACAGAGCGATGACATATCCATAGAAACAAGCAGGTGACAGACCCTCCACTAGAAAAGTTACACAAATATCAGACAGATGTGACTGGAGTAGGGTATGTTTTTTCTTATGCTTGTGTTTTTGTGTATTCAGCTCACGGAGCTGTTGGACGACGACAAGTGTGAAGCCGAGTGTGAAGAGCTGCCTCAGGACGGAGACGAGGGCTCCTCCGACTCACCACTACCCCCCAACCCCAAAGCTGGACCCGCCTCCAGGTACTCACCGTGAGAGTAGGCCTGTCACCAGAACACATTTTGAAACATGATGTATTACAACAGAAAAAATACTACTGACACTACCCTACAGCATAAACTACCCCACACCATAAACTACCCTACACCATAAACTACCCCACACCATAAACTACCCCACACCATAAACTACCCTACAGCATAAACTACCCTACAGCATAAACTACCCTACAGCATAAACTACCCTACACCATAAACTACCCCACACCATAAACTACCCCTCACCATAAACTACCCTACACCATAAACTACCCCACACCATAAACTACCCTACATCATAAACTACCCTACAGCATAAACTACCCTACACCATAAACTACCCCACACCATAAACTACCCCACACCATAAACTACCCTACACCATAAACTACCCTACACCATAAACTACCCTACACCATAAACTACCCCACACCATAAACTACCCTACAGCATAAACTACCCTACACCATAAACTACCCTACAGCATAAACTACCCTACACCATAAACTACCCTACACCATAAACTACCCTACACCATAAACTACCCCACACCATAAACTACCCTACAGCATAAACTACCCCCCACCATAAACTACCCCACACCATAAACTACCCTACACCATAAACTACCCTACACCATAAACTGCGCCACACCATAAACTACCCTACAGCATAAACTACCCTACACCATAAACTACCCTACAGCATAAACTACCCTACACCATAAACTACCCTACACCATAAACTACCCTACACCATAAACTACCCCACACCATAAACTACCCTACAGCATAAACTACCCCACACCATAAACTACCCCACACCATAAACTACCCTACACCATAAACTACCCCACACCATAAACTACCCTACACCATAAACTACCCCACACCATAAACTACCCTACACCATAAACTACCCCACACCATAAACTACCCTACACCATAAACTACCCCACACCATAAACTACCCCACACCATAAACTACCCTACACCATAAACTACCCCACACCATAAACTACCCTACACCATAAACTACCCTACACCATAAACTACCCTACAGCATAAACTACCCCACACCATAAACTACCCTACAGCATAAACTACCCTACACCATAAACTACCCTACACCATAAACTACCCCACACCATAAACTACCCTACAGCATAAACTACCCCACACCATAAACTACCCCACACCATAAACTACCCTACACCATAAACTACCCTACACCATAAACTACCCCACACCATAAACTACCCTACAGCATAAACTACCCCACACCATAAACTACCCCACACCATAAACTACCCTACACCATAAACTACCCTACAGCATAAACTACCCCACACCATAAACTACCCTACACCATAAACTACCCTACACCATAAACTACCCTACACCATAAACTACCCCACACCATAAACTACCCCACACCATAAACTACCCCACACCATAAACTACCCTACACCATAAACTACCCTACACCATAAACTACCCTACAGCATAAACTACCCCACACCATAAACTACCCCACACCATAAACTACCCTACACCATAAACTACCCTACACCATAAACTGCCCCACACCATAAACTACCCCACACCATAAACTACCCTACACCATAAACTACCCTACACCATAAACTGCCCCACACCATAAACTACCCTACACCATAAACTACCCTACACCATAAACTACCCCACACCATAAACATGATAACAATAAAAATGGTTTGCTCTGATTTTTCTGCTTTAAAGATTACGTATTGTGCAAAATTGACTTTTTGGAGCTTTCTAACATGTTATGATGTGAACAACATGTCTGAAGAAGTTTTATATGTCATCTATGCATGTTTGAGTAATTTAGCGATCTCTCACGGGCGTATTCAGACCCTCTTGACAGTTAGCTGTGAGATCCAGTGTCACCCATTTTTTTTATAAATATACAAAAGTATAACAATAAGTAAAACAATACACTACAGCTTGACAAATCTGATGCGATGTGCAGTGCTGATTGTGATAGCGCTCTGAAGGGGGAGTGGCTTAACGCAGGAGCAAAGGGAGGGGAGGCTCAGTGTCAACATGTTTTATAAGTTTCAGTTTACTTTTTAATACTATGTTTTCGGTGAATATAGCAAAACAAAGGGGAACGTGGCAATCTAAATATTTAATGTGTTGCCAGATAAGACCTCTTTAAATACACAATATCGATGCTACTACAAAAGGCATGAGCTACTACAAATAACAAAATAAAGTGACATATTCAACCCTATACAGCTCTAATCCTATATTATTACAAACAAAATAATCCAAATCTCCTCAATATTGCAAAGAAAATGTGCAGTAAATAATGAGCCCCAAATTATTCCAGCTTTCATATATTGAACGATAAGTTGATAAGAGTTGTTGTGACCGGTCTACGTGAGAATCTAGAAATAATAACCTCAAGAGACGTATTAGCAAACTGTTATGCACACTGTTATCAAGGGCTGAACAATATACTGTATGCCAAAGCATTGTTCTCGAAATATCAGCTGACGCAATGTCCATATCTCTAGAAACTGACAAGTAAACCGAGATAATGCATCTTTTTCCCCTTGGTAAGCCTAAAAAATCTATATGATAATGTTCTTAATTTATACCAAATTTGCTTACCCTTGTCCTGTTATAGATTTTGGTTTTGAATTTTGGTTTTCAATTTCGTATTTTTTATTTTATCAGAATTTTTTTAAATTATCATCAACAATCGGTTATCAAATATTTTTCCTCATATTTCTACAATTGTGGGCAAGCTCTTCCTGGTGGAGTTTACCATCTGAGGCCTGCTGCCCCTCACGTACACAGGAAAAGAAATTATCAGGCGTTCAATCCTCAGCAGGAACATTGAGATCTCCTCATCTCCTCTAAGTTCATTACAGAGCATGGTCTGGTCTGCTGTGGATACCCAAGAGGGATTAAGGAGACCTAACCCATTTAAGCAGCATTTAATTGATAATAATGTCAGTAATAACCTTGGTAATCCTCAAGCTAACGCTGATATGGACATGTAAAGATCACGTTTTAGTAGATCGGACAAAATCTCCTACCACAAGATTTCGCGCAGAGATGTGGCGTCTTTGTCACAGTTAGAAATTATGTTTTCTTTTTTTTTTTTCACCAATCTAACCCCAATATAGTTCACATTCATGTTGCAGTAATCATAATAGTTATTCCTGATATTGCTCAAAATATGCTTAAAATAATTTGACAAAAAATGCAACATTACTGCATATTATTATAAAGCATTTATTGTCTTGCTAATCAGGAAGTGAGTGTTAGCATGCTAGTTGTTGGTAGCTTTATCCTAACGGCAAAACTCCGTTCTGGTGTTTGAAAGTTGTGAAGGGTTCGTAAACTCATTGTGTTAATAATTAGGATGCTTGGAATGCATATGGTAAGTGAGGAGCAACTTTGGGCGGTTTAAAACGATCAAGTTACGTTTTTTGTTTTTTAAGCCAGTAAAAATCAGGTACTGAATCTTTATTTCATGTTATGTCGAGATAAAATGGTAAAAGTTCAGCCCATTTCCCAAAGTTTAGCCTTCCAGAGCCTAAACTGTGTGGCGCAGCTAAACCATTTGAACATGTGTGAGCGAGCGTGGATTATGGATTAGACTCTAATCATCTTAAAGCCACTGGGACACAGCTCAACACGACCCCGACTCATGCACTGTCTCACCCCAACCTATATAAGCCAACACTAATGTGAAGAGAAAAGACCGTTATCTGCTCTAAATGTAGAAATACTGAAGGCTTTTTGTGCCCTTTATTCCACATAAGGGAGTTGTATGTGAGGCTCATCCCAGTGAAATGTCCCTGTGAGGGATGATAGACAAACTGGTGAGGCTGCAGTGGGCATGTGAGTGACCTGCTCTTACCCCAGTCACTGTCTGGACAGGAGGATTAATGTCTTTGTAGACATAGTAACACATTACAATATTATGCACGTTTAGTTAAAATATAAAATGGTATTTCACTGGATTTGCTTTTCAGTAGATAAAGTTAGAGTTCTTTAAGCAGTTGTTTATAGCCTGTGCTCTTATAGTTTTAAAAAGGCACTGCACAACTGAACCTTGATTGCCGGTGTCTTTCATATAGAGGACATAATACAGGACAGTTTTCCTCATTCTCAGTATATAGCCTTAGACTTAGGCAAACTTTATTGATCCACAATGGAAATGATTTGGACACAGTAGCTCACACATCACCATATATTATAATAACAAGAGGTAAAAATATAAATGGTAATAATAAATTCTAAATAAGAAACAAAAAAGAGGCAGGTTAATGATTAGCTGCAGGGGCCTGGGGGGTTTAGGGTTTACGATTCCCTTTTAGGTTTATTATTATTATTTTAAATTATCATTATTATTTCAGCATTGAAACTGGGAACCCGAATGAGAGAATCATGTGAGGCTCATTCTACTTTCTGAATGGATAATCATCTTCAGAATCCAAATACCAATCTATCTAATGTTTTTTAAGAAGCATTACCATTGCTATCAGTAAATCTATTTGATTTGAACATGTTTGCCTCGTGTCTGGGGACACGGTTAGATCATGCTTATGGAATTTAAAATCAAAATCTTACATACAGTTCCTTTTAACTTTCTTCATACTATCCCACGTTTAAAAAAAAAAGAAGTAAACTATAATTTGACACTGACAAAAATACCTTCCTCCTTGCAGATAGATTATGATTGAGAAAATGCATAAAACGTTACATAAAATAAATTATAGACATCACATTTCCACTATCAGTATCTTGAAATAAACTACTTATATTTAAATTCAGCTTGACACAAGGCAATATTCTGCTAAGTATTACGCATTCCTGGATTGATATTTTGACTGTGATAATACCCTAATTGCATCGTGCAGTTTGAGATGCACTAAAATTTAAGCTTTGTTTCTTTGGCCAATAGGGTTTATTAGACAGGAATAATTGGAGACTAGATTGGGGGTGGAGAGAGCTGGAGACATTCAGCAAAGTAGCCAGCAAAATCAGCCAAAACGACTATAGCAACGCAACCGCTTTTCACAAACGTATTCACTTTTACTGGAACGCGAGTCCTAGAAGTCCATTTGTAAAGGTTTTGTTGGTCTTAATCTTTATAGCCCCATAGCTGCTGTTGGCTTGACCCCTGCTAAAGTAAACTACTGACTCATCTCGTGAAAGCTGCATGTGGTGACTGGAGGTAACCCGGGGAGTTGTTTGTCTGCAGTTTGACAGACAGTGAAGTGTGGCACTTTGGCTTGGGTAGCGCTCTCCTAATAGCCCCCATCGCTTCAGACACAGACGCATGTGACTGCGTCTTCTCATTTCAGACCTATAAATATACGCCTGCGGACCTGTATCTCAACATGGCTACTCATCACTTGTAATTGCTCAGCTAATCGGTGTGCTGTCGGGGGTTTGAATGAAAATGTCAGTTAAAGTGTCGAATAGCTTTGACTGAACAGGTGTAGAAATGAAAAAATAAATATACTGTGTATTGAGCAATTATATGTTGTGGTTCATACATTTTGCTGTAGTTTTTATAACATTTGGCAACATTTGCATTGGGTTAAAATATGTTTGGAAAACCTTTTTCTTTTAGAATACATTTTGTGGATAGCGTCCTCTGCTGGTAACAGCTGGTAGTGAAGCTGTCATTTACAGCATGGCAACATGATGCTAACAGATGCTTTTGACTGAACGCTAGTAAAACAGAAATGATTGAAATGAGTGCAATGAGACAATTTAAAGAACAAATACATGGTCTTGAGTACCTTTACTCAGCAGATTGAATGATCACAATTCACAATTAACAAAACTAATGAGGAACATGTCCGGACATGTTAAGATCAAAGATCAAAGTCGGCTTTATCGTCAGTTCTGCCATATGTGGTCAACATACAGTGAATCGAAATTTCGTTTCGAGTCTGGCAGTGATTTATGAACTCAAAAACTGTACAGGGCTTCTATCTATGACGTCACAATCCCGGGAAAAGTCTTTGGTGAGGCTCAGAGGCAAAGGACCTTTTACAGAGTATTAGTGAATCCAGTGTGAATGAAGCTAAATTCAAATCCAGGTGTGTTTTAATGAGAGAACAATATTCTAACATGGTTAAAAGCTTAAAAATGTGCTAGGCTTCCTGGTACACATAAATTGTATAAGCAGCTCTTGAGGTCAAATTATATAAGCTGTCAGATGCATCTATTTATAAAGCGTGCTAATTGTTGTTAGCATTACTGTGACAGCAAAACTATGCTGTGGCCATGAAAGTTGTGAAAAATGTGTATAAACTCAGTGAGGTGAATAATTGGGATGCTAAGTGAGGAATAACATTTTATGACAGTAAACATCAGATACTGCGCCCTTAATGCCTGCTCAGTAAAAACGAAACGGAAAACTATTCCACTCTCCAAAATAGATTCCCCAGATGTCAACATGTATGGACAAATTCAGGCCCGGGGTACTTTCTGGGTCAGGCCTGGAAGTTTCAATATGCGTGTTGTTTGGACACAGGAAGCAATAAATAGTGGTTTCTATTTCACTTTGTGGTGTATACTAAAGAAGGCTAACAGCATAACAGCATTGGGCAAATAAAAGTTGAACATTTTTTATTTCAAACACCATGTTGCTAGTTCAGCTTCACTGCTTGTCAACAGGTGTATAGTGTTATGCTACATATAGATTGAAACAGAATGTAGGTCAGGCATCAGCTACAGGTGCTTAGTGTTCTGACCCAGTTCTAGGAGTCAAATAATCAATAAAACTGTCATCGCGATCACTTTATTACATGTTACTCAATATGATGGCCACATATTTAAAAATAAACGGATTGCAAGACAGAATTTTCACCACTAAAATGTCACTACAATACATTAAATAGTAGTAATATTGCAGTACTAGCACAGTACCATGTCTGTACATATGCATCTTAGCTGTTTCATAAATTGGGTGAAAATAAATACAAATATACATACAAATATACAGTAATGTCAGAATTCAAAAATTTCAAGCTCGAATTTGATACTAGGGAATAGACTCAATGTTCAATCCAAATTCCAATGCCACCAAAATGTCTTTCTTTAGACAACAGATTGATTTTGAACATTAAATCATAATACTTTCTTTTATATTCTCATTATATCTGTGTAATCCTGGTCCAGGTAGGTTCCACAGTGGTCCATGTGCGTATACTAGTTTGTGTGATCATTCCAGATCTATTCAGGAAACGTTAATTTCTGTCCCGTGAATGTGACTTTTTAGTATCGGTACCTGCTCAAATGAATATCTACTTTTAGTACTAGCTCTCGTAAGCTCTCGTAAAATGCGCTTTATATTGAAAGTGAGGCATAGTAAGCTCTCGTAATTATTTTTGCCAATGACGTTATAGCGTATTTGATTTAATCTTTTTTCCCAAATCTGTAAAACTTGAACTGAGTGAGGTTTGGCATCGTTGGGCAGCGCTACAAGGAAGAACTGTTGCAAATGTACAGTTGGATTTGTTTTTTCATTCCTAAGCTGACAATGGTTCAAGCCTTGCCTGGAAGAATCCATGACTCATCGCTGTACCAGCGGCGAGTCTGGTAATGCTTGGTCCAGAATGCGCTGCCGTTGCGCATAGACAGACAGCTAAGTGAACCAATCAGAGAACAGTTAACGGACAGCGACGTGAACCAATCAAACAAAAGAAAAGAAAAGAAAGAAAGGCCTCTAGAGCTGTCAGCTGCTGTGGTTTTAAGGAATCGATGTGTTTTAGGTCATTTAAGACCAATTTTACAGCTGAATGGAAGGGACGTTCAGTTCTCCGATGCGCCATCTTGATTCAAAACTGAGGAGGAACTTCCGCTGCCTAAGAGTGACTTTGCGGGCAAAGGCGGGTGCACTGACATCACCATCTTTGAACGAATCAGAATCGCGGAGTCCGTTGTTAACCGGGGGAGCGAGGGTGGAGCGAGGGTGTCCAAATGGTATCTCGCTGTATAGCAAATACAGAGAGATATCATTTGGCTGGCCAGGTAAGTTCAAGCCTGCCAAACCAAACGGTTTTATGGGTTTCAAGCAGTTGTTTACAAGAGAGTCTTTGGAAGTTGCTGCCCAGGGTGTTCTGCATATGACTTCATTAGAGATGACTCACTATTACTTTTAATTATTGTAAGAGGAAATGTTGGAATTTTAAAGACAAAATCTATTTATAATAATTATATTTACAGTACAGGCCAAAGGTTTGGACACGCCTTCTCGTTAAGTGCGTTTTCTTTACTTTCATGATTATTTACATTGTAGATCGAAACTATAAATGAACACATGTGGAATTATGTACTTAACAAAAAAGTGTGAACTCTAAGTAAGTTTTATATTTTAGATTCCTCATAGTAGCCACCCTTTTCTTTTTTGATAGCGCTGCAAACCCTTGGTGTTCTCTCAATGAGCTTAATGAGGTAGTCACCTGAAATGGTTTTCACTGCACAGGCCTTGTCAGGGTCACTTAGTGGAATTTATTATTAATTGGGTTGGGACCATCAGTTGTGTGCACCAGATGACCTGGCCTCCAGTCACCGGACCTGAACCCAATCGAGGGTTTGGTTTGGGGTGAGCTGGACTGCAGAACGAAGGCAAAAGGGCCAACAAGTGCTAAGCACCTCTGGGAACTCCTTCAAGACTGTTGGAAAACAATTTCAGGTGACTACGTCTTGAAGCTCATCAAGAGAATGCCAAGAGTGTGCAAAGCCGTAATCAGAGCAAAGGGTGGCTCCTTAACCTAGAATCTAAGACGTGTTTTCAGTGATTTCACACTTGCATAATCCCACATGTATTTATAGTTAATCCCACATGTGTTCATTTATAGTTAATCCCACATGTGTTCATTTATAGTTCTGATGCCTTCAGTCAGAATCTACAATGTAAATAAAGAAAACACATCGAGTGAGAAGGTGTGTCCAAACTTTTGGCCTGTACTGTATATCTTTATATCCATTCCTTTACTACACACTGTGAATGAATGAAGCCACCGAATGGTGAAGCTAACTGTAGGCACTGCTCTGTCTCAGCATCTGTTACTCAAGATAGACTTTAATCTGAGCTTTATTTCAACACAATCGTGCCAAAAAGAACTGACTTAGATGGAAGTATAATAGGTGAGTTAATTTGTGTGGTTAAACAAGTCTCGCACATAAAATTGCAGTCCCAAGTTAGCTATGATCTTTTATCATTATCATCTTTTTTGGCTGTGTTTGCTTGTGTGTATTGTGTCACCATGGTAACTGCTGAACATTTCTTCATAGACTTACAGGCAGAACATGCCAAAAGCATTATGGGATACCCTCTTAGAAGCCTGGTATAGTTCTAACATTCTGTAATATTCACTTTTTTATACATACTTTCTTGCAGGGTTTAAAGGCAAATTAACGTTTTATTACAATCTGAGCCTTCTTTCGGCAATAAAACAAGTAGTTTTACTCACCCATAGCAGTTTGGTGTCAATTGGAGCAGTATCACAGAACTTATGTTGAGACGTTCTGTTCTAGTAATGATCCCGTATCCGTTAACATGGTGCTCGTATCATATGCTCGGGGCATTACTTTGCGGTGTCCAAATAACACAAACTTTAGCACTTTTCAAATCATAGAAGCCCGATGTCTTAATGTAAGATTTCATTTGAAGCAAAAGTGGCCTGTAATCCGAGATTTATCCATAGTTTGGAGTAGATGAGGAGGCCAGTGCGCATGTGCGGACTGTGCTCTCAGCTCCCGGGACCCAAACATGAAACGCAAAGCTGTAAACTATGGATAAATCTCGGATTACAGGCCACTTTTGCTTCAAACGAAATCTTACATTAAGACATCGGGCTTCTATGATTTGAAAAGTGCTAAAGTTTGTGTTATTTGGAGACCGCAAAGTAATGCCCCGAATACAAATGCTAACGGATACGCTACAACATAACTTTCTTCAAACAGCTCCAAATGACACGAACGTGATATGGGTGAGTCAAACGACTTGTTTTATTACCGAAAGAAGGCTCAGATTGTAAAATAACGTTACTTTTCCTTTAAAAGGTAGAACGCCTCTGTAAAGTGAGCCATTATAATAACACATTTTTCTTTATAAAATTCTCAAGACTTATTATTTTGTACTGACAAAAATCTTGGTCTTTCTAGTGCCAAGGATTTTTGGGATAAAAAATTCCCCAATTTTTTTAACTTATGCCATTCTCATAATACAATCTCTCATTCTGTCGCCCCCCAAATTCAAGACACAAAACCTCTGATCTTCCTACATAGTTACTGACAAACATTCCAACCCCCTCCCACTCCATCTCAATTGGTCCTCGCTCGCCGTCCCTCCTTCCTGACTGGCCGTCCCAGGCTCACCTCTGCAGCTCATATATTTGAGCAGTGTCGTGGATGTTTACTGCAGCACTTTTCCTGCCTCTCTCTCTTTCCCTCACTCACACAAGCTCGCACTGCCACAATGCGCCCGGGTAATGCCCCTGCCTCTCTGCAAGATTTAGTAGCGCATACTTCTCAAAGAGCTCTACTGGGATAACTGGAAGCGTCTCAAAGGGAGAGAGAACCACACAACTAGATGGGAGCAAGGAATTGTGCTGCAGTAACAAGTCCAAACACTTTAGCGGAGAATACTCTTGGATAAATATCGGGCACAAAAGGAAAACAACAGAAGATTTTGACATTTAAAAGCCAGATCTTAAAGAACAAAGAACTGAAGCAGCTACAAAGATGAGAATGGCCTGTGACATTCTACTGCAGAGGTAAACACTGAATGGTTATGTAACGCTTGTTCTGCCAAAAGAATGCATGAATGAATGAATACAATGAATGAAATCAGGAAGCCGTGTGCATAAATTTGAGTTGCTTTATCGTATTATTATCAATATGATTAAAGGAATTTGTGTTTGGAAATATAAAACTAGTGTAACCTCTTGTATTAGATGTCAAACTGTAAAGACAAAGGAGATTGAATTACTTAACATTTGATATTAGGTTATGTAACATTTTCATTATGGTAGAATGGTTGAACAAGCATGTGTCAGCAGTTTTCTCATTCTTGTATTAATTAATTCATTTATTTGAAAACTTGACTGATGATTGTTGATTAGTGATGCAAGACGGGAGGCTGAAGTTGTTGATTGATTGGCTGATGAAGGCTCAGCATATCAGCACGGCAACTGAAATAATGCGGCCTGGACTTGAACTTGGATTGAAGGGCATCTAAAGCATAAAATTCACTGGTCTGAAAAAGATTGCATTTGCATTTAAGACTAGGGATGACTGATCCTTTCACTTCCAATACTGATACCAGGACTTTGACTTGACCAGTGTAGGGATGGAAAATGGCACTAATTTCCTTAAAACACCGTTAACTAATTACACAAGAGATCCAGTTGTGTTATTGTTGCTGTTATTTGTCCTTTACATCACTACTGAACATCAAACCGGCAACCAGGATATCAGCTGAACCAATATCATGGAACTGATACCCACCTGATCCAGCTCATTTTTCAGTGTCAGTATTGGTATTGGTGCATCCCTATTTAAGACAATTCTAAAGCCACCAATGCAGTAAAATACAGTAAAGAATTATTTAGTTAAGTAGTAATACAAAGTTTGAGTTGGTGGTTTTCAGATTCTAGACTGGGATGATGCTCCCAGATGTGGGCAAGAGACAGTTTTCCTTATTGATTACCTTGTACTTTATTGGGGACGGTATTGGAAAATATTTTCTTCATATAAATATTATTATTTTTACAAAAGCTAAAAGTGAACTTGTAAACTTCACCATGACCTAACATAAATCAGCTCTGTACTATGGATTTTATGTATTGGTAGCAACAAATATCGGTTATTGGCCACAACAGCAAGACAAATATCGGCTCTTTGTATCGGCTCAAGAATATAAATACCTATACTTTACCATGACATGTTCAAAAGGTAAATTCACAAATGTTGAACCTTTATGAGTGTCTAGCTGCCCCCCATCTGGATTAAATATTATTGGTCTA
Organism: Paratrypauchen microcephalus; assembly: GCA_036785185.1. Lineage (NCBI taxonomy): Eukaryota > Metazoa > Chordata > Actinopteri > Gobiiformes > Gobiidae > Paratrypauchen > Paratrypauchen microcephalus. The sequence continues at coordinate 1,828,172 of JAVJIX010000178.1, read as the reverse complement.
TAGGACGCTGTGATGTCATCTGAAACCCAGCAATATCTGTATTTAAAAACTAAAAAGGGGGCACGCAGAGATGTTGAATAATTATTTATGTAATCACGTAACTGGAGATGCCGGTGTCAACCACAACTAACCCCACTAAACAAATCTATACAAAGCTTAAGGATTTCAAAGGGAGTTAGCAGGTTCTATTATGGGAAATCACTCTTTAAAAGCACAGTTTACTCCTGTGTAATTAGACCAGAGCTCACTGTGCGTTCACCTTGTAGTTTGGTAAAGGTGATGTTTGGTTGGATTATGCATAATTCTGTTGGCCTGGAGCTCTGTAAATGTTTACTGTTCCACTGGCGCAGAATCTGTTCACAGGACGAGGAAGCTCAGGGTGGTGATGACTTTCCACGTGTGACTGTGTACGACCACGGTGATTTGTTATGTGTGTGTGAATGGAATACAATGTATGAAGGCAACTATGCAAAAAGAAAACAGTTCATCCATCATGTGTGCAAAGAGCTGAGCGGGAGGGTGAGGAGGAGACTGCAGCGGACACTGGTCTGCTGACACGGCCACTTCTGGAACGATAACGAACTTTAAACTCACCTTGTCAACACTCGGACACTTTGAGCACCTTTTGAATTTATAGTGCGGCCTTTTTATGGGGCTGCAATGATTAATCTTCTGATCTTAGCTGGTTAACGATAAAACAGAGTCATAGTTTATTTTGATGATCAGAATTGTTATTTGGACTATACAGACTGCAAAAAGACATTTTAAAACAATACTGGCATTATTTAATCAGGAATCAGGAAGATTTTTATCGCCATATGAGTGAACAGGTTCACCACATTAGGAACTTGCTTCGATACCTGGAGCGGACAGACACTCCGAGCACCAGGGCGGCCATTCGCGGCGCCAACTTGGTAGTAGAGTAGAGTAGTAGTAGAGTAGAAAAAAGATGCAGACAATTTTACAACATGTAATGACAGAAGAAAAAATTGGAGAGGTAAACATACGGTGATCTTTTTCTTTGGCAACAGAAGGAAGGGTGGGGGGGCAGATTGGAAATCAATAATTGATCAGAAACTGACGCAGAGGCAGACTTACTAAATAGACAGGGCAGAGTGTTTTACATAAAAATGTCAGTGTGAGCCGAATGGAATGTGTCGTTTTCTTTTGTAAAGTGCTGTGTAAGATGTGAATGCGTGTGTGAATGGGTGAGTGGTTCCTTGTTGTAAAGCGCTTTGGGTGCCTTCAAGGTGGAAAAGCGCTATATAAAGATGTGACCATTTACCATTACAAGATAAGGCCCCAGCTGTGACCTTGGACATGTTTGTGCAGAAGATGTAGTCAAAACAAAGTCCAGTTGAATCACATTTTCAGGACAATTAATTACACCGGGAAATTTAGCATAATCAATACATTTTTAGAACCCAGGCGAACAGACAATTTGCCAGAACCCTGGTTTCTGCCAGTCACCCCAACTTCATGCCACCAAGCAGGACTGTGCGACTCGCAATCCTCCCGCTGGCACGTATGATGAATGAACGCAGACTGAGCCGCTGTTCCACACAGTTCCACATCCATTATCCCAGATGTTATCCAGTGCCAGACAGATTTCCACAACTCAGGTGTTTCAGTTTGTGTTTCCCTTCAGATCTCGTCCTCCCTGGTCCGCCACAGCCCCATTATCGTGTAAAATGACCTCCGGCGGCTCGGGCTCTTTTATCCGCTCGGCTCCAATTAGTGATGGGTCAGAAAAACATCCTCCAGGCCAATCCAGATGTCCTGCCATCAAAATTCCAATATCGTTTCGTGTCCTCCAGTAACAGCGGTGCCAGGCACACAACGCGTCTCGTATCTAGCAGCGAGTTCCCTTGGGACTGTCCGGCTCTCCAGACCGGTGCTCCTCCGTGATAAAAATATGCCAATAGCGTTGTGGGATCAGCTCCAATTCATGATTTAGGATTTCGAAAATCTGTTCCAACAGGAGAAAAATTACGAAAAATTATGAGACGAGAGAAATTAGACATCAGACAGAGCAAGATAAGGGAGGAAGAAGAAAATGCGTCTGCTCTCCACGGCAGCTAGAAAAGTCTCCATGTCAATTAAAAATCACCATGTCAATTAAAAAAACATTTTTATTAAGAACACACATTATTTTAAATATTCTCTTCTTTATTTTAAATATTCTCTATTTTGACCCTTTTTTGGTTGATGTGTTTTGAAAATCTAAATTAATAATGACAAATAATCACTAAACTAGTAGAATAATGGAAAAAATAATAAAATAATCTGTGTATGTACGGTACACATGTTTAAAATATTGGGAAAATGTATTTTTTCCGTGTAAATTGTGCTGAACTTTTGGATAAAAGTCTCCCTCGATGTCATCAAAATGTTTTAGATCTCTTCACTTCCTGTAACTTTCAGCATGACGAAAATAAAGTAGATATTTAGACTCTGGAAAGGGCTGATGGACTGGTTGAACTGAGTCCAAATGATGCTATAGAATATTTTCTATAAAAACATTGTACAAAACAACAGAAATGGCAGCCAGAAGAAATGTCCCAGATCCAGATATTTCAAAGGCTAAAGCTAATCTGCCTTTGAAGCCTCTTTCATGGCACACATGTCTTTGTACCTAAATCCTCACAGAGTCACAATGGAGCCTGATCAAATATTCCCTCTGGAGATTATGTAATGTCGCCCATTTCTGAGCCCTGTGTTGAGCGCTATGTTTAGACTGGAAAAGAAAGAATCAAGTGTGGAGTATTGGAGCACGCAATTTATTTTTAAAAGTTAGAGCGTGGCATTAAGATGAGCACAGGTTCCTCTTTTAAAGGTCCCATGTTACGTGATTTACTGGTCTGTGATATTGACCTGGAGTTGTTTTGTTTCATTCACACATTAGATTAAGATTAAGATTAAGATTAAGCCTTTATTGGTCTCACACACAATGACACACAGTGACACACAGGAGAAATTTGACTTCAGCATTTGACCCATCCTTTTCAGGAGCAGTGAGCAGCCATCTTTTTCGGCGCCCGGGGGGCAGTACCGTGAAGGGTCTTGCCCAAGGACCCACACTGGTTAGCTCATTGTCCGGGGGGGATTTGAACCCACAACCCCCGGGGGAAAGTCACTGACTTACCAGTTGAGCTAACCAGCCGGTGTTGAGCTAACCAGCCGGACCGGCCAACATTTAACACACAAACACGGCTGAGTTCTTCTCTCAAACAGAAAACACTCTTTTCCACCTTGTGATGTCATGTAGCAATACAGGAAGTGCACCACTGTGTTTTTAAACTTCAAACCCCTTCACTAGAATAATTTGGAAAATTTCATACATGGAATTGCCGATCTCGACTCGACTAAAGTTAAAATAGGAAACTTCAGGACATCACAAAGTGGAACAGAGTATTGGAGATCTAGACGGAGACATAATAAAGGGCTACTCAAACAAGAATGAATGAAAGAAAACACAATTCTGGGTATATTTTTGATGAGTTAACATGGCTTAAAACTCACACGAGTCGGTTTTGTGTAATATCGGACCTTTAAACAGTGGCTGGTGTCAGAAATGTGTCAGATCTCAACAAAAGAGCTACATAGAAACAAATGCACACCTTTTATTTAATCATGTTTTATCAATGGTTTCATATTTCTAAAACCATCTTTTAGCCAGTTTGTGTACCATTCCTCTAGTGTGACAAGCTGTATGGAATCAAACTTTCTCAATGATAAAGTTTAACTTTACATATTCAGAGTTGAATTTAGATTGAATTCAAAAGTTTGGAGTATACTTTTTTATTAGAATTGCCTTTTGCTTCTAAAATGCTCATAGTTCTTAGATTCCACAGTGTGATTATGTCATACTCCCAGACGGTTTTCCCCATTGATTACCTTTTAGATAGTTCATGGCAAAGTACAATGTAAATTCATGAATAATGATCCTGTTCATTTCTGTTTGTGATCAAAGCCAGAAACACTCTGTATTGCAACAAAAATCTGTGTTTGAACAATATTGATTTTAGCTGTCACCATCTGTATTAAATTTTGTTGGCCTATAAAATGTTGTGATGTCATCTGAAACCCCAGCACTTCTGACCTAAATAGAATGATTGACCAAATAATCTTGATTTCCCAAACAGCTTTATTAGTGTACATAGATTTGGCAGTGATCTCGAGGTGTCAACATATCGATTAGTAAAAATATATTGCAATAATCTAAATCACGTATCAGAAGAAACAACGTTAAGCAAATATGATCGGCTCATCAATGTAGCCTTTGCTAAAAATGGATTGAAATCAAAGCTGTTACACTTGTATTAATAATTGATGTTATTGATCCACCTGAGCTGTTGAAAGGCTTTTGAAGGTTTGTTGCATAAGTCCAGCTGCTGTTTGTTCTGATCATTAAAGTGAGCCCCTCCACAGTGGCACTGTGACATACTTCTGACTTTGGCCCGACCTTGAGTTATGTAAACTCTGTGTGTTTACGTGCCTCCTCCCTGACTCACCCTTCCTGCACCGAAGAACATCGCAGAACAATAGTGCAGTCTAAATAAGCCGCTCTAAAACTATCATTATTACGGATGTTGGTCTATAAATGATTTAAAAAGTTTCACAAAATCAATTTCAATCACCTTTTTTTAGTATTGCATTCAATTTAAATTCTATTCTCTTAGCAGTAAAAGGTGCTTATCTGCCTGTTATTCAAAAATCTAGAAATTATACACACTCAAGGACCATTCCCAACTGTAGAAATCTTTTGCATTTCTCACATTACTTATTACACATTTTGATTCCAATGTTCCAATTTAATGCCAGCTTTAAATTGTCTTAAGTTATGGCGCTCTAGAGTAGACCGTAATTTAACTGGACTAAACAGACCTGAACTGTCTGAGGTCCAAAACAATGAACTAAAAGAAACATTTATTTCAGTTTATTATCGTGCTTCATGTATTTTTGCAAGACTGAAAACATAAACATTAGATTTTATATAAAAAAGGGCACACTCACTCATAGAATTTAATTTGAGACCATTTTTGTTTGGAATTAACCAGAGAACTAATGAAAATTTCCATTTGTGTTTGGTTTGATTGGAAGTTTACGTATTTTGTCAACTTAGAATTGTATGTTGAAAATTCTGACCCTTCATGGTGCACAGTGGAATCTGAAAATGGGTTTTTCTCTTCTAAACCTTGCAAAATCTTGATGAAAGTGAGATGAATAATTCAATTTCACCAAGAAAACAGATAGAACTGTATAATTCTAGCACCATTTGCGATGCCATTCTCTGATATCGTACACGTTGTTTAGTCACTCATAGTTATGTTAACCTTGAAGGTTGCTCTTTTATTGACTCCTCACTCAGAATGCAGTGAAGTGGAACATGATGTTCTAACCACATTGTCCTCTCTGTGTCTATAGCTCCCACCTCTCTCCTATATCCATCCTGCCCGCCGACTCAGCGCAGTAAGTACACAGACTCTACAGTATCCACAGTAACAGGCACATCACCCGCCACCGTCACCGTCACCGCCACAGAGAAGAGAGGCTGAATATGCACATTTTATATTCTAATAGTGTTACCTTAAAGGGTCTATATTACTGTAAAGATGTTGTTTTGTTTCTTTGACGTAATATGTTTGAGTAAAGTTCATATTTAGTTGATTATTCCCTCCAGAGCTCAAACTGTCACTCCTCTAACACTTGTATTCAAACTAGATGATCATTTTAACAAGTATCAGAAGAAATCATAGAGCCCTGTGAAATGTTTACCTATTCTGAAACATTGTGTGTATAAGGCAATATAATATTAAAGATACTGTATGTAACATTCTGTTACCTGTCTGAAGCAAGTTAAGACCATACTTCAGACATTCTCCATGGAGATGGATTTGTTTTATGTCTTACTAAGTTTAGAGCCAAAGGAACAGCATTTCCACGTAAACAAGACGAGGCCCTTCTCCATGAGTCAGGTTTGTGGAGATACAAGCCAAAAAGACAAAAAAAACATAACTGTGGCTTTGAAGAAACAACAATTTTATGTAAATAAAAACACATTTTTTATATATTTTGCCATAGTGGTGTCAAAATCTGTATTATCAGAATTGAGCATCCTTTTTCTCCATGTCAGAATGAGTTTGACATTTTAGTCTTGTGACAACACTACATTCTACTCATACATGTTTCCTTAGTTATGTAAGCGTTTAAAAACACTAGTTGCCATTGTTTATTACTTAACTTAAGGCACTGAGCCTGATTGTTCCTGTCTTACAAACATGAAACACACAATTAGTTTATTTTAAACAGTTTGTGGTCCAAAGTTACTCCTCACTTACCTTATGCAAACCGAGTGTCCTCATTATTCACACTGAAGAGTTAAAAAACACTAACAACTGTCATGCTAACACTCACTTCCTGATTATTGTACAATAAAATGCCTTCCAATTAAATGACATCAAGAGCTGCTTATGCAACACAAATGTTTAAATACCCAATTTTTAAAGTTGATATGTCTGAGAAGCACTGTTGTAAGTAATAGAAATTGTACAAAAAACAGATGTCAAGGCTAGGTCGTTAGAAATGCTGAATAATGCTGAATAATACTTTAAAGCAGCAGAGGTGATGGTACGAAGAACACCGACCTTGTGTTTTGATTAAGAAGCAGAGCCAAAGCATTTGCATGGCTCGGGGCTGCTGGAGCTCGAAGGGCATATACCCGGAATCACATGATACCCGGAATCACATGATACCCGGAATCACATGACTGTGACATGACTGTCATTCACTGCATGACACTGTGCATGAAGCTTGAGGGAAACAAAGGTGACAGAAAACAGAAATTAGAACATTCTCGAACAAACTTTACAGTTAAAAAAAAAAAGACGACCTTGCAACTCCAAGCTTGAAGGTCAAACTTTTGAAACTCGAGTATCAGTAGGACACTAGTAAGTATAGTCCAATGTGTTTTTTTTTTCTCTGATATTGATATCTGATATTTGGCCTGCTGATATTTGCTGATACCAATATTTATCTTTTAAAAAATCCATAGTAAGGCCCACGCATTTATCTTAAGTTTAAATAAAAAGATCACAAATTAACTTTGCTTTTTAAAAAAAAAATAACATGTACTTTATTATTTAATTTAAAATGATTTGTTCCATGTTTTTCTGACGCCACATTTTTGCTCTTTCCATTTTTACTCACTAGAAGACAAATGTGACGCACTGAGGACAAACTGGGAATGACACATGAATGAAAAACCTGCAAAAAAACATCTGAAAACAGCCACTACTGATATTGCAATAAATATATGGCCCATCCGTATAATTTAGTGAAAAATCAGCTTTAGAGCATAGACTGTATAAAGAAGTGGACTAAGGGAGTGAATGAAGCTCAAATGAAGTAGAATTTTTTTTATGGACAAAATGGCTAAATAAAAACTCCCGGATTGTGTAGAGAGGGCAAATATGAACATTTTAAGACCAAAATATCGATGCTCACTGCAGCAGTCACAGAGAGAGGGGTGACAATTTTTCAATGTAAAGTCAATTGGAGCCAGAGTTAATGGAGCCGGAAGTGCCCCCATGCTCGCTTCCTATTTGGAATGCGGCAGCTTACAGATTAACTATGCCCATAGTTTATAGTTTAGAGGAATGCAAAATCAGCCCAAAAGGGCTGTAAAAAGAGCCAGTTTGGAAGAAATATATTGTAGATTTTTTGCAGTATATAATTTTAAAGAGGGTTATTATGTGATTTGGGACTTTTGGCCAAGAAATTTACAAAGAAAAATTGTCAGTATTAGCTCCCCTGGTTTTGCATTCTACATTCTTACAACCACATGCCACTTATTAAAGATTTAAAAAATCCCATAACATATAATTAAATGCTAGGAAATGTGTGTTTGTATCATGAGAAAGCCTGTTTGGAACACCATGTGGCCTAGTTTTTTCTGACTGAAAAAGCAGCCGTTACACACTGACACTTGTAACCGTGGTGACTAATCAGACGCTGCTGTGGAGAACATTTCTTGAAGTTGTAAGAACGGTGGTTGTTGCGTGTGATTAATGCCCTAATTTCTGCTGGATGTGCCTCGAGAAATGCCTCTGCGCTGTTGGAAAGCTAAAGTCATGTACTAAAGTGTGAGGTCAGCTCTTTCCCAGGCCCTGGTCAAAATTAGCACAATAGATCTTGTTATACAATACATTCATTTCTGCTGTGCTGTAGATTTTGCGAATTTCAAATAATTTATCTTTAACTTCGACTCAAACTAACTTTTTGGATACATAAGGGAAATGACTTTGGGACAGTAGTTTAAAAATGGCTTCTTTGCAACAACAACAGACAGTTGTAAAGTAAAATAATACGTCTCTATATGGACTAACATGTAACTCGTTTTTAAAATGGTTAAAATCAAATACAGCACATCGATCAGGCAGACATAGGGTTGCAAAGGGGTGGAAAATTTCTGGAAAATTTCCATGGAAACTTTGGTGTGGGAATTTGGGGAATTTTCAAATTGGTAACTTTGCACACAAGTTTTGGGAATTATTGTGAGTCATATACCAACATAAACATTTTATTTTGTCATCAGCAGCGTTATTTTAAAAGGAGACAATTAAAACACATGACTCACATGATTCATTTGTAAGAAGAACTTTATCAATGCGAATCTCCTTCACTGAACAACAAAACATGAACATGGCTAAAATGTGTCTTATAATTCAAAATTTAATGAAAGGAACTCTCCTGTCCAAAAACTTGAATCCAAAATGTAAAATGAAAGCAGCTTTCCCCTCTGAAAAGTCTTTCTTGAATGTCAAAAAGTCTTTTGTCAATCAAAATATTTACCCAAAGCTTCTCAGGCCTGGTTTTTGCATGTTCTCCATTTTGCCAAATACTTTCAAGCTTCTTCCTCAGTGTCCACAGAGTTCACTTCCTCAACATCTGACTCCTCGTCTTCTTCAGTGTCTGTGTCTGTGTCCAGTCTGGTGGAGGATGGTTCTGTGTCAGGCTCAAGCAGCCTGAGGTTTGCACCTGTGGCCACTAATGTCTCCACTCGCTCATTCGTGAGCCTGTTCTGAACTTTTGAGTGTGTGTTCCCCTTGTGTGTGTGTGTGTTCTGTATTTGCTGTGAGCTCAGAAAAGTCGCTTTAGCTCTTCAGAATTCTAGAAGTTCTTGTGCCTGTGATAAAGGAATGTAAACACATGTAGAGGCTGTGGCTCGAGGCTCTGGAGAAAATACTGTCCTACTTTATTCACACAAATGTGATTATTTTAGCCCAGATTATGCTACAATATTTTTCTACCAACTATATTGATGCCCCTAACCTTCAACTTTGATCATTCCCAGTTTATTCCTGTTAATTCCCGAAAATTCCCGTTAATTCCCAAAAATTCCCATGGAAAGTTTCCAACTTTGAAAATTCCCAGAATTTTGCAACCCTAGGCAGACATAATAAGAGACGGTTAAAGAAATGTTTTCCATAAACTCCAGATCTGTGCGTGTAAGGCCTGATCCCACACACGCCGTGTTCATTAGAGCGACTAAACATGGGAGTGGAGCGGCTGATCCAGGGTCAGTCCACAGATCAGAGGGAGATTTACCTTTTATAGGCTTTGCTCTCATCTCCAGCAACACTTACAACACATTCTACGCATCAGCCTCCTCTACATTGCTACTCACAGGCTGGCATCACTCGTTTAGCTTAATACTTTAAAATATTGTAACGATATTGGCAAAAAAACACATGTTGACAATAATTTGAATTCAATATGCTTACCTGAGGCCCACTTCCCTGATCTCAGCAGTGTTCAAATGTAAAGTGAAAGTAACATTTTTTCCCATGCAATAAAGGCAAATTAACGTTTTTTTATTTTATTTTATTTACTTGTTTATTTGAAGGACAATGTGCAGGTACATTAAAAAGATGGCTGCACCAGATTTAGCAGAATGCTAATTTCCATCTGTAGTCCTTAACAAACATTAAAAACATTAAAAACAATTACATATAAAAGGTGCAATACAAAAAACAATATACAGGCGTGCAAAATTTACATAGTGCAATTTTCGATACCTAGTACAAACTACAAGTTATTAAAATGTGAGACATTTAAAGTGCAATAATTTACAATCTGAGCCTTCTTTCGGCAATAAAACAAGTAGTTTTACTCACCCATAGCATTTTTCTGTCAATTGGAGCAGTATTGCAGAACTTATGTTGAGCCGTTCTGTTCTACTAATGATCCCGTATCTTTTAACATGGTGCTGTATCATTTGCTCGGGGCATTACTTTGCGGTGTCCAAATAACACAAACTTTAGCACTTTTCAAATCATAGAAGCCCGATGTCTTAATGAAAGATTTCGTGTGGTCAAAAGTGGCCTGTAATCCGAGATTTAGCCATAGTTTCGAGTAGATGAGGACGCCAGTGCGCATGTGCGGACTGTGCTCTCAGCTCCCGGAACCCAAACATGAAACGCAAAGCTGAAAACTATGGATAAATCTCGGATTACAGGCCACTTTTGCTTCAAACGAAATCTTACATTAAGACATCGGGCTTCTATGATTTGAAAAGTGCTAAAGTTTATGTTATTTGGAGACCGCAAAGTAATGCCCCGAATACAAATGCTAACGGATACGCTACAACATAACTTTCTTCAAACAGCTCCAAATGACACGAACGTGATATGGGTGAGTCAAACGACTTGTTTTATTACCGAAAGAAGGCTCAGATTGTAAAATAACGTTACTTTTCCTTTAAGGATGGGCAATATGCAACAAAAACATTTTTTTTTAGAGTACGCTTAGTATCTTTACATTAAAAACACAGGATATGTACAAAAAATATTGGATTTGTGTATAAAAAACAGGCATCATTACTGAGAGGGCTTGCATCTCCACAAACCTGACTCTTATTTGACGGCCTCTTCCTTCTCCTTTCGAGCATAGATCTGCAGAGAAGCACTGGATCACAATATCTCTGGAACAGCATCAGATCGCGAGTCGATTTTTACATTGGCCAGCCTGACCTTGCACATACTACATTATCAGCACATGATGTTTTTGTTTTGTTTTCCAGAATAATCCAGCAGACCATCCGAGCGGCTGTGGAGCACCATCTCCTGGAGCTGAAGACCTCCATCGACCAAGACCTGGGCAGTTACACAAAGCAAAGGTGAAGATCAGCAACACACAGGCACACACACAAATATCACATCTACAGGCCTGTTTAAGTTGTCCACCTGCTCCTGTACATGACCCGCCAGCCTGTGCCCACTAAAGCGATGTAAATAAACATTTTTACCATTCTGAACATTGTGTGTGAGGCGGCCGCGAGCTCCGGTTACACACGGGCATCACTGATAATGAGACAACTGTAAATACTGCAGGCAACAGCTGTGCGAGCCCGGGCTGACCTCCAAGACAAAACAGCATGCCCAAGACTTTCTCCCCTGACATAACACCAGCCGTTTACAGAAGAAATAAACGCAAGAGGCTCTTTAGGATGTGTTATGTAACGGGTGCGACGAAGCCTTATTTAGACTTTATTAGATTTGGGGAATAACTTGACTGGTACTTTTTCCAGGATTAGCGCAAAGGAAGCATGTGGTCGCCATGGTGATCAAGAGCAACAAACAGAAACGGAAGATCTTTTGTGTGACAGAGACGGAGAGACCCCAGCTGAGCAAAGTCACAGAGATGAACAGGTTGGTTGGAAAAAAAAAAAGTCGAGTCTTTTAAATCAGATGAGACACACCAGTTTATAAAGAACTGTTTTTAAAGAGCCCGTTTTTGGGTAGAGGATTCCAAAACCTTTCAAGGTTTTATGGCAGTTTTCTCAGTCTCCATGGAGACAAGCAAATATACTATTTTATGCTGAAAAAAGAGCCTGTAATTGTAAGACTTTAAGACTAATATAGAAGTATTATATCATATTGTGGAACTTCAGGTAAACCAACATTTTCAAGAGACAAACCCTCGAGAAAATGTAATGTAGTGCATCTTTAAGTGCTGTAAACTAAAAAAATTCTCCTTTGTGTCCTTGAGCAAGACACCAATATTGTATTTTTGATTGATTTGACCTGTTAGTGTTGTAGTCTTTCCATTGTTTTGAATTCTGTGATATTTTTTCATAGGTTTGTCAAATTGAGCTTTACTTTGCTGCCCCCTGCTGGTTTTATAACATGTCAAACGTACTGGCTAAACTCTATTACTGTAGTTATAAAACTGAGAAACATTTCATTTATAAATATTTGGACGATGTGTTAAAATGTTCTTATGACCATGTTCATATTTTTGGTGGAGTTGAGCTTCTCATTTTTGACATTCACACAGTTTAATATAAACTGGCCTGTATTTTCCCAACTAATTCTTTGTCTTACTCATTTAATTATACAGTACCTCTTTGTAAGAGTGTTTTTTCAATAACCAAGCCTTTAATTATATCCCCTTATGAGAAATGTTTGTTTTCTATTAGGATTCAGAGGCCACCCCAGAGGAAAGCTCCGGGATGGACTTGGATCAGAACAACATTAACACTGCCAGGTAATGCCCCGTCATATTTGAGGAAGCTTAAATTACAGACTTTAGCCTAGCAACACCAACAGAGTTAAATAAAGAAGCAGATTGTTGTATAACTCCCCAAACCTTCTGAGACGCGCTTGTTTTTATTGCCTGTTTATGTGATCTCTCTCAACACGATAATGCATCACAGCTCACATTTTAAAACAACACTGTGCACTCCCTTAACTTTACATAAACTCATTTAGATCCAAGAGGAAAATTACACTTTGAACTTTGAATTATTTTACCACATTGTCTGTCTGTTGTTGTTTTTTTGCACAATAAAATATGTATTATCTTTTCAGGCAGGACAATCAAACCTGTAATATCATGGAAGAAACTGACAATGGATGCTGTGTAAGTGATAAAGCCTATTTTTTTAAACAAATAACTATGAACTATGTGATAAATAACAATTAGGGATGCAAGGATCCGATGGTCTGAGATATCGGTGCTGGAGCAGAGATCTGCTGCATAATAGCGATTCAGACGGTATTTTGGGCTTAAAAATGAATGTAATAAGAGTATTTACTGGTTGTAGTCGGCCCAGAAAGTCATGTAATATTTGGTCTTTTACTTACACAAAGCTGTTGGGTCGTACTTGAAGGATTAATAACTGCAACACAACACATCTGGATCATTTTTGTTTCTGTTCTACTTTAGTTTAAAGGAAATAAAATGCTATTTTCACTGCCTGTACTGGTGTCGGGTACTTAAAGGTATAGTATCGAAATCTGTATTGGAACTGAAATAGTTGGATTTGGTGCATCTCTAATAATAATGCAATGAGTAGATTGATGTAATACTCTCTAATACAGCTCTGGGAGAAAATAAGAGACCACTGCAAAATGATCAGTTTTTCTGATTTTACTACTTATAGGTTTGTGTTTGGGCAAAAGGAACATTTTTGTTTGAGTCTATAAACTACTGACAACATTTCCCCCAAATTCCAAATAAAAATATGATCGTTTAGAGCATTTATTTACAGAAAATGACAAAATAACAAAGAAGATCCATGTTTTCAGAGCTCAAACAATGCAAAGAAACAAGATCAAATTCATTTTAAAACAACATAATACTAATGTTTACACTTAAGAAGAGTTCACAAATCAATATTTGGTGCAATAACCCTTATTTTTAATCACAGCTTTCATGTGTCTTGACCTCCACAAGTCTGTCACATTGTTCTTGGGTGACTTTATTCCACTCCTGGTGCAAGAACTGAAGTAGCTCAGCTTTGTGTTTGTGTTGGAATTCAACAGACGCTGGAATGGAATGGCTGTAATACATGTAGAGATGCTGATTTCAGAACAAAATGCTGTGGTCTCTTATTTTTTTCCACAGCTGTATGCATTTTATATAATTCATCACACTCAGTCACAAACCACATTTATCTGGATGCACAGTAGGTGACGTGTCTTGCTCAGAAGCACAATGGCGGTAGAAAACATCAGTCCTGTTTAGACCTTACACGACTCTACAACCTGAGCCACTGTCACGTAAATGCACAATGTGAGTAGGTGTGATTTTGTCCAGGACGTGGATCCGTGCCAGTGCGATCAGAACGCCAACACCAGCGAGCCCAACAGAAACCTCCTGTCTCCGTGCCAACCACACACAGGCTCCTCCCCTCACCTGCAGCTGTTCCCCGACAACCAGTGGGAAGGTACGTAACCTTTTAGGGTGTGACATTTTACTGTCAGATGTTCACGGTTCTAGGCCAGGACATGAATTATGTATTCAAAGAGGGGGTATTACACTTCTGTGGGGTATTAACTGCTAACACATAACATTTGTGTAGGTCAACATGTTATTTTTATTGTTTGAAAATGGAATATTCGCCAAAAAAGTCAAAGTACTCAAGTCGAAGTACCAATAGTGTAAGAAATGACTCAAGTAAGACTGGACGTAAGATCTGATTTATAATTTAAAGTGGATATAATTGGAAGGACAATGAAATAATACAGAAATGTGATGGACACAAAAATTAGAAAGACTAAATCCTATCTGATGGAGTGGTAGAAGAAATAAAAATCATTTAATACTGTCGACATAAAGCTTTTGTAGATTTACTAACCGAAACTTTTAGTACTATTACTTCAGTAAAAATGTCTCAGGAGTAAAAGTAAATCTAGTAAACTACCCACCTCTGCCTTTAGAACACTTTCCTTACCGTAGTTGTTGTGAATGAATGATCTCACCGCCCGTCTCTCTCCATCCTCTTCCTCCATCCTTGGTGTGTGTCGCTCTCTCCCTCCGTTTCCATTAGCACCATCCCCCTCTCATGCCCACATCCCTCCCATAGACTTCTCATGTATGCACCTGCAGAAAGAAGGCCAGGGTAAGTGTCATGTGTGCCAACATCTACATACTGTCCTGACAATGTCTCATTCCCAACAACATTCATGATCAGACCACTAACCTGAATCACTAACCTGTCAAACCAGTCTAAAGTTTGGACACACCTACTCATTCAATGTTTTTTTTCTTTGTTTGTGAAGCCAGATGTATGAAATTATGTAGAAATGGAAAAAACAGAATAATGGAGCTTCACAAAATCACCTGAGATGGTTTTCACTTCACTGCCGTGCCTTGTCAGGGTCTAGAAATGCTAAAAGTGCAAATCGGTGATCAAAACAAAGGGTGACTAAGTTTTTAGGGTTTTTTGTTTTTGTTTTTTAATTTTCTACATATTTTCTACATTATTCATAGTCGTGATGCCTTCAGAGAGACGTGACGATAAAGAAACGGCCATAAATGTGAAAGTGTGTCCAAACCTTTGACTGGTTGTGGATAAATGAAGTGCCATATTCAAACCTTCATGCCAAAGACTAAAATAGGTTTCAGAGAAGGCCCCTGGATGTTTGAAGGTGTCCTCCTCTAAACTATTTTAGTGAACAATGGCACAAAGTATGTGACTTTGAGCTGCAGTCCTTTTGCATGTCACCTACAAAGCATAAAGACTGTGCACTTTTCTGGTGTCAAGAGATCATTTTGTCCTTGATATCTAATGATGAGGGCAAAATATGTATAATATGTCTAAGATTTTATATTTTCCTAACCATTACCTAACCCAAGATAGATGTTCCAATCAAATCCAGCTTTTACTTGTTTTTAACTTGATTTATTTGATTTTAATTACATAAACATTGGACATGATGGCCAAGTTGTTTATGTGGGTGTTTTGGTGAGTAACTTCTGGAGGTTCTGCGCTTTCACATGAGGCATGGCCTGTCCATAAAGTGAGAATGAGACTCGGATGTGTCCTCTACTTGCACGTTAAGGCACAACCCCGCTTCAGTTGTTGCTTTTTAAAAGAGCGCAGGCTACATATTGTTCCTTTAAATAAAATCTGACTCAATATTGATTCCTCTTGGTCTCTCCTTTGTCTAGGCCTGTCACGATAATTACTACAACTTATCATTATAAATCAACTTATCATTCAATAAATGATCGATGGAAAGGGGATCAATATTTATCATGTGTACACTTTCTTTGTAATATGAAATTCTATGGCATATTATAGTTACTTAGACTTAGACAAACTTTATTGATCCACAAGGGAAATAATTTAAATTGGGCGGATAAAGTAAATAAAAATAACAAACTTAAAGGTAGTTTTGGGGAAACCTCCGGAGCTCCTGTACCTGCGGCCTCTCTCAGGCGCTCAGGATGTGAAAGTTATAGACCATCTACGTAAGTGTTCAGGTGATGCTTTTTGTCTCATCTGTTTTTTGAGGATAGTTCTGCTTTAAGGTTTGGTTTAAATATTGTTTTTTATCCTCAATGGCAAAAGGAGAAATTCAGTTTGTCAGCTGGACAAAAGTTTATTTGGTCGAATACGTTTTTCAGCTCATCCAAGCTGCTGCTTCAGTTCTGAATTGAATTTCTCCTTTTGCCATGGATTCTACACACATTTTATCATCGATATTTACCTGCAATATATCGCTCTTCAAAATGAGTTATGGTGACAGGCCTACCTTTGTTCTTTTTGTACGACCTTCTCCTTCCTCCTGCTGTTTTGTGAGAGTAACACAAACCAAAGTCTTTAAAGGGCCCATATTGCACTATTTTATCATGTTTCTTCATTGAAAACATACCGGGAGATGTGTTTGGTTTCATTCATATGTTTAACACACAAACACTGCATATTTAGGTTCTTCTCTCAAACAGAAAACGCTCTGTTCCACCTTGTGATGTCATGTGTTAATACGGGAAGTGCTCAACTGTGTCTTTAAACTCCGTACACCTTCACTAGAATCATTTGGATCATTTCAGCCCTACAATGGCTAATTTCTACTGAAAAAAGGTAAAAGGCCATTAACTTGAAAACTAGTGCTTTGTGACATCACAAAGTGGAACAGAGTATTATGCAGGATTATTCAACATGTGTAAGTGAAACAAAACACAAGTCCAGGGATGTTTCTGAGGAGGTAACAACATTATAACATTTGCTTCTCCTTTTGTTTTGACCTTGTTGGACTTTTGTCTCTCGTCAGACCCCGTCCCGGCGTTCATGTCCTGGCAGGGGGAGAGTGACAGCGGAGAGGCCCAGCTGTCCCCCCTGGCCGGCCGCATGGTGCCGCTGCCCCCCCTCCTGCTGGCCGAGGGGGGCGAGGAGGAGGAGGGCACGAGTCAGGAGCGTTCCCCCTCCTCTGCCCGCTCACACCCACACGTGCTGGCCAGAAGGTTCCTGGACTTCGGAGCTCACAGTGCCCAGAGGTTCCTCCAGCAGGACCCTGACAGCACCTCACCCACCAAAACACACAGGTGAGGGGGGCACTTCTCCACCAGTCAGACTAGAGCTTAAAGGGCCTGCACCTGATTTGAATTTATTTTTGTCAAGATAAATGCTCTTTATGTCATTCATTGTATGGTAAACGCTGCTAAATAATGGCTAAATTGGAGAATTATAAGGACACGACGGGCACTATGACTCAAAGGCAGAAAGGATTAAGTGGGCGGGTCTAAAAGTTTGAATTAAAACATATTCATGACTCATTTTTAATTAAATGCATCAGTTGAGTGGCAGTTAATGGGGGAAAAAATTGAAGAAAAGTACAAAATTCCAGGAAGTAGCGGTGAATTCCATCCAAAATGTTGGGACAGTTTACATGCACAGAAGCCTTAATTGTCTTTAATTGTGTGTATTGTTCAATCTAGACAAGTTTGGCCCTTGTTTTCACTATAGTTCTGTCTCACTACCTTTAGCAGACCCCGACGAGCATCATTTGGCTCTAAAGAGGCGATGAGAGGAGACTCAGTCACACACCAGCTCACCAAGAAGCTCCAGCATCTCAAGAAGAAAATCAAACAATTTGAAGAGCAGTTTGAGAAGGAACGAAACTATAAGGTATGAGAAATAGTTTTAGTCTTATATTATATTTATAATATTATATTTGTGTGTTATATGGTTTGTTGTTTGAGAGACTAATGTTTAAAAGGCCCATATTACTCCATTTTCTGAACTATTTTGTTTCATTCACACAGTTTTGGAGATGTAGACAGACCAGGCCTGGTAATCGGGCACACCGGGCATTCTCCCGGTGGGCCCTAGGGGCCAATGCTGTTGTCTTTTTGTTTTTTTGTTTTTTTTACTTAGGGACCAGCCCACAATTTACAGGAGACGACCCATTGGTCCATCTTCAGTATAGAAAGTGGACTAAACCAATCAGGATACAGAAGCTTCGAGAGCGGTCCCGCCCCTTTCTCTGCTCTGATCCGACAGTTTCAGTGTTGAGGTGGAAACATGGAGAAGCAGCAGAAAGGGGGTGTGGAGAAGTTACGGGATAAAAGATGAAAAAATCTCACTATAGACGCTGCAAAATGTTCTAAAATAACAGACATATTCTCTGGAGGGGCTGGAGCCTCCACGTCCTCTGCAGCCCAGGCTGAAGGTGGACAGAGGAGCAGCCAGAGACTGTGGACAGGGAACACGAGGGAACCGGAAGGAACACGAGGGAACCCGAGAGAACATGAGGGAACATGAGGGAACATGAGGGAACCCGAGAGAACCTGAGGGAACATGAGGGAACCCGAGGGAACACGAGGGAACCCGAGGGAACACGAGGGAACCCAAGGGAACACGAGGGAACCCGAGGGAACCCAAGGGAACACGAGGGACCCCGAGAGAACCAGAGAGAACCCGAGAGAACCCGAGGAACATAGTGACCAGGGAAGTGTGGCACAGGCACATCAGGTCAGCAGTCGTAATGTGAGGATAATATCAGGACTTTTAGGTGATGGACAGACATGAAAATCTCTCACCTTTCAGCAAAATTCGCCGTTTTGAAGCCGAAACAAGTGACCAACGTGAATCGTGAAGCTTCAATGAGAATAGTTTTTTTGTGTGAGTGCAAGATGCATTTTTAATAAACCACTGAATGTGTAGTTACTGTGAGTTTCCTGGTGGTTTTTGGGGATTTTTCCTTTAAATGTTGCGCCCTGGTTTCCCCTCGGCCAAGACGTAACAACAGTAAAATACTTCAGGGAACACAAACATAAATGAGTCCGTTGTGCTGTGCTAATTATGAGGGGCAGTTCTAAGCCAAAAATGCCAGGGCTGTTTTTGTTGTTTTTTTTTGTCCCAGTCCAGCCCTGAGACAGACTAATAATAGAGGAGTATGCAAACATTCACTTTTTTATACCTCCTGTGTGCGCAGCCCTCTCATGGAGACAAAGCAGCTAACCCCAAAGTGCTCAAATGGATGACCGACCTCACCAAGATCCGGCGTCAGATCAAAGGTATGCGGTGTGTTTTGGGCTGGCATCTGGCATCTGTGACCATAGTGTGCATGTGCTGGTCTAACTCGCCTCCAGTGTGCTGGTGCGTCCTGTCAACCACATCCACCACCTGTGGACGGCTTCAGTGATGGGAAAGACCACTCCTGACAACACACAGGTTTAAAATTGTGTTTAGGTTTGAGTCAAAGATGCTGAAATTGAATTAGACATCCAAAGTGTCATCTCCCTTGACCACTAGATCAAACCTAGATCAATACTCTGTCATTTCATTCTGTCAGATTTTTAGAACAGCCCTTTTCCTACCAGAGTACATTTTTACAATTTTAAATTTCTTGACAATATTTTGACCCACCTCTGCCTTTGCTGAAGTGGAAAGCTTTTCACCCGAAACAGCAAAACTAAAATGTGAATCTTTTTTTAGCATTCGTTTAGCATCAGTTTGTCGATTTCAAGACTCTTTCACATCACTGAAATCGACCCCAACACGTCTCACCTCCTCAGAGGCCAAAACTACATGTCTGTTTCAAATCCGAGCCTTTTCCAAATCGACAATAACACTGTGCTCCCTCCTCCTCCATCCCGCCCTCGGCCCGAATGATTGACTGACCCAATCGGCCGACCGCCACCAGGACGCCAGCACCACCTATTCCCCAGAAGCTCGTTGCGGCACCAGGCTTTGCTGCACTCACACAGACGCCAGCCCCCTCCCCCTTCCTCCTCCCCCCCCCCCCTGCACACACTCACCCCCCTGTGTCACCCCAGCCCCGCCCCCTGCCCCAGAGCGCTCGGCCTCAGTAAGTACCACCCCTCTGCGCACCACACCTGTACGGAGCTCACAAGTGGGCGGCCGACGCTGGTTCTGGAAGTGAATTCGCCGTCGTTTTTCCCATTGACTGTTTGGAAAAAAAGTTTGATGGGGGCTAATAAGCTATGAGGCAATTAGTGACAATTTAACATTATTTGTCAAATTTCATAATCCGCACAAGTTAAAAAATATATATATCCTGGTCATTTGTTCCCTTAGCTCACTAGCCTCTATTGTGTCTTTAACATCTGAAAAGTGTAATTCTTCAGGAGGTTAATGGCAAAGTGGTAAGTTCAGCTCCAGAACCAGAGGTGGGCCGGTATCTGCATCTGCTTCTGTGTGGCTGGCACTCTGCACTTGATGCATGTTGCTGCTAGTCTCTTGTTAGTCCTATTGTATTTTTGAGGCATGTGATGTGGTAAAGGTATAATGCTCAATAGCCGCTTTCAGACTGTCAGGTCAGGCCGGGCCACTAGGGGCCACCTCGGTGCTAATAGCCCCGGCCCACGAGCCCTCATGCCCTGAGACCGGTTGTGTTCACACTGTTGGGCTACCAGCCTCTCCGTGTTGCGCCCCCATTGGCGGAAACGTCACTGATACAGCACATTTTGAAACAGGATAGGCGGCGATTCAGTCGCACGATGACAGAAGACGATTTGTACATGACCAAGTATCAGACCAACAAATACTGCCGATACCCCTGACACTAGGGGTGGGCGATATAGCCTAAAATTTATATCACGGTATAATTTGAACCATAGACGGTAGACGGTATATATCACGGTATACTTTGGTATGTAACAGTATTAACTGTTAACAGTATTAACAGCTTCTTAATGGTCACCAGAGCACATGGAAAAAGCATTCAAGCAGGAAGCTGTTTTTTAAACTATTAAATAACATAAACGTCAAGAATATTATTACAAGAAAATGTATTGTGCAAAACTGTAATTGTAAAAAACATAAAACAAGTAACTTCACTTTCAAGCAGTATAAAATTTGAACAAGGCAATGTAAATCGAAAATGAAACTGCTTTAACATTGGCGCCGGTGTCAGTGCTGATGTATACCTGCAACTCTTCGTCAGGTTCCCATGACTCGAGCGCTTCCCTGAGTCCCTGGGCAATCACCTCCCCTGTATGGTCGTCAGGGAAATACGATGTTTGCAGTACACATGTACTGTTGAAATGGGCCGCGGCTCGCGGCTTGCACGTGCTCGTGGCTTACACCGGTAGAAGTTTAATACGAGACACGTTCTTTTGTTTCTGAATACTAGACGATTCCCCCGTATTCAGATGACCCCGCGGCTGAAAAAAAAGCGGAACTCTTTCATCTCTGCGCTGCTCCTCCACCTCCATGTGCTCGCTGCTCGCAGCGATTTTTCCTCCTTCCTTGTTGTGGTGACGCAATGAACTATCGCGATAGGAAGGTATAACCCAAATCTCTACCGTTGGCCAAATTTATACCGCATACCGTTTATACCGTTTATACCGCCCACCCCTACCTGACACTACAACACTCATAATGAACGCTATGGAAGTATGCTGCAGTATGCTTCATGACGTCCTCGTTTCTGTAAACCCCGTCGATTTTCTGCTGCCCAGAGTCTTCTGCCCAGACAGTGAGAAGAGCACGGACATCTTCAGCTGACCAGAACTGGCGATCCATCTTCTTACTTTTTTGTGACGTTAATGAAGGTACAGGTCTCTACTCTGTCATCTTCTCTTTATTTTGCTTCCAAACGTTGGCCCCGCCCTGACCTTGACACCGCCCCTGGCCCCCTCTTGGCCCATCGTTTTGCTCGGGTCAGAAATCGCGGTCCATTAGCCCCAAGACCCTGGCCCCTAGCCCCTGTTGGCACCTGGCCCTGGACGTGTGAAAGCGATTAGCCCCGATACATCCCTGTTGGCTCAGCTTTAGCCCGACAGTCTGAAAGCGGCTATTGAGACCTACACACATTTTTAAAAACATTTTTGACAGACAGGAATGGACATTTGGACAAAAGTGTAGTGTAGTTTAGAAACATTATTATATAGCTTTTTAAACATAAACATTGGCAAACTTGAGGACCCTACTGAGGTCTGAGCGTGTCTAAAGTTTAACGGCCAAACTGTGTGAAAGACATTTATTTGGTCCCCTGTCCCCTTTGTCACTGTCCCCTGTCTCCCTCTGGTGAATGTTTATAGAAGCCAAACAGCGAGCAGAGAGTGAGCTGGGCCCTCAGACCCGCCCACGGAGCAACACTCTCCCCAAGAGCTTCGGCTCCACCCTGGACCAGGACCCTCACACCAGCAGCAGCAGTGTGGAGGAAGGCCCCCGCCCCACCAGAGAGGAGACGATGGAGCTCATCCAGAGGAGGGTCAGGGGGAAGAGAGAGGAGGACTGCTGGCCTGAGGATATCAAGGTCTGCACCAGGCTACCAGCACATAACTATGGAATATGCATGAATATGTGACAGTTTTGTATTTGTTTCTCGTTTTGTTTGTAGAAAATGACAAAGGAGCAGCTGTCATGTGAGAAAACGGTCCTTCAGAAGAACCTGCTGCACTATGAAGGAATCCACGGCCGACCTGTATGTAGAGGAGCTTTGTTCTCTCAATTTAAAGTAGCGTTAAAGTAGTGTACACTTATTTTAGTTTGATGTGACTTCCATTTTACATTTGTATCCTCATCAGTCAATGAGAATAACATATGCATAATGTCAGGGGTCACAACCTGCTCATTTTACACCATAAATATTCTTTATAATGAACTGAAGAGGATGAGGTAAAGACAGATGTGTATGTGAGTTGGAAACAGTATTTTTGTTGCTGTGCAGGTGACCAGAGAGGAGCGTCTGGTGATGAAGCCTCTGTACGAGCGCTACAGGCTGGTCAAGCAGATGCTCACCAGAGTCAGCATCACTCCCGTCACAGTAAGTGAGCTCATACACGGACCAGAAAGCCCTTGTGAACTGGATGGACAAACTCCGATGAGTCCCCTTGCAGAGTACAGAGCTGGTCCAGTGTCCTGTGGCCGGGACGTAAACCACACTGCTCCTCCTGAATCCCAGGTTTGACTATTGGTGGAATTCTCCTCTCCAGTACCTGGAAGAGCCCTCACCAAGGAGGCAAAGGAGTGTGATCCCTCACTCCAGTCGCCCTTATTAAACCTTACTAAAGTCTGCCAGTCCAGAGGCACTGTCCCCGACCGCCACATGATGTTGCAGAGGCGTGTCAGCCAAGACGGCAAGAGGATGGTTTGCCAGAATTTCTTTAAGGCCAACTGATAATCCTCCTCCATGGGCTCACCAAATTCCTGCCAACCCAGAGTTTTTGCCTCTGCGACTGCTCAAGCTGCAGCACACTTGGCCCTTGTGTACCTCCACACCCCCACACCCTCTCCTCCTGGATCTGCCTGCGAGGACTGCACCATCTAATGCTCCTTATGCAATATACCTTTACTCATCAGTTCCATGAGGAAAAAAACCTGTAGAAGTGTTTAACTGAGCCGTGCTGTCTCTTCCAGGTGTCCCCCTCCAGCAAGAGGCGGAGTCAGACCCTGCAGCCAATCATCGAGGGAGAGACCGCCCACTTCTGGGAGGAGATACGAGAGGAGGAGGAAGAGGAGCAGAGAGCGAGTGGGGCCACTGAAGAAGAGCAGAGGGAGGAAGAGAGAGAGGAGGAGGAAGAGGAGGATGAAGAGGAGGATGAAGAGAGCAGTGGAGGAGAGACGCCCAGCCCTGAAGTCATCATGCTCACCCACCCCATGAGTCAAGACCAGAGCCTGAGTCGAACTGAGCCCATCAGGAGCAAACTGGAGGAGGGCTCAGGGAAGCTGGCCATGGATCTGCGACTGTCCAGCTCCAACGCCTCGTCCATGTACGACACACAAACACCACCTCAGATCTTTATGATCTTTATACGAGTATTCACTGTGTTTACTTCTCCCAGGCCCGAGCTGCTGGAACAGCTGTGGAAGACCAGAGCAGAGAAGAAGCAGCTGAGGAAGATCATCCGAGAGTTTGAGGAAGATTTCTATCAACAGAACGGGAGGTTGGTGTAGAAATGACACATCACTACGGTGAATAATGAATATTTAGATTTTTTTTGTCATATTTGCAATATTTAATTTCACATAAACTCATAAACATCATATAAATTCAAAAATAGCACCTGTGACCAAATTTAAATCCGACTTGTTGGCTCAGTGGTTCTGGTGTAAGTGTAGGTGGTGGTCGAGGGGGCTGATGGTGCAGATTGGCAGCCTCGTCAGTTTGCCCCAGGTCAGCTGTGGCTACAATAGTGTCTTACCACCACAGTGTCATTCATTCAGTGTGAAGGAATAATGCTCTGAAAGGCCCTATGTAAATCCAATGCATTATTATTAAATGAGGAGAAAATATTCACTGACTTCTGATGGAGCAGAAGAAAAATGTGCATCAGAGGAGGAATGTCTTTTACTATGAGCAGAGGAGTTACTTCCCCCCTGCTCTTCTCCCTGTACACCAGCTGCTGCACCTCCACCCACAACTCAGAAAAGTAATATCACCTGCAAATACGTGTAAGCGCTGAACGAACGTTTGTGCTGTTCCAGAAACGTGCAGAAGGAGGACCGGCTGCCTATGCAGGACGAGTACAGAGAGTACAAGAGGATCAAGGCCAAACTCCGCCTGCTGGAGGTCCTCATCAGCAAACAGGACTCCTCCAAATCCATCTGACCCCTCCCCATTCCTCCGTCAGCATCCCCCAAACACACTGAGCTCACTTTAGACGGGGCAAAAGTGTCTTGTCATCACCTTTTAATGTTCAAACCAATATGAAGCCTACATGCACTTGCAAATTAAACTACAACCCACAGACTCGCTAATAGAAGTATTTGTAGTACTAACATATGCCAAAATCTGCCATGTAGCCTTGATGATTATAAGCTAAATGCGGACTTCTATTACGATTGACGAGTGGTGTTTTATTTGAAATCTTTTGCCAAAACACACAGCTCCAAAGATGATTTCTGCCCATTTTTTAACCCGTTGCATATCCTACGTTTGCCTGTTCACCCAACAACTTTGTCCAAAAACTCTCATCGCGACTGAAAACTGTGGATTCACTTTTATTAGAAGAAAAACTTTTGTTTGACGTTCTTCATACTGAGGAAACTTACGGACAGCTCAAAGACTGGCTCTGTTCAAGACTGTGACCCACTGACTGTTCTTGTTTTGTCATAAACTCTTCAAACTCAGATACTGGGACTATTTTATGTGTGTACACCACAAAAACACACGGCGTACATTTTCTTTGCTCTGATGGGTGCATTTGTCGCTCCTCTGGGTTTGAGAATACATTTTATATCACTGAAAGTCATCATCAAAAAAACACCATTATTGATCTGAGGCTTCAGTGATTTGGACTTTGAAGAGTCCATGAACGCAGCTTATTTTTTCTTTCTTGAATTTGTTCTAATTAGCCATTCTACACATTTAGGTGCTACCAGTGGTGGGTAATATATTGTCTACATAATAATATAGTATTTTGATAAATTTTAAATTGAGTGTGTCACCTCTAATAAGAAAACTGTCAAAAAGCTGGAAAAGGGCAAAATGGCCTTATTGGAGCTCTGAAGGGGCAGTGAGTGACTTAGCACGGGGAGCAAAGGGAAGGGAGACACTTTTGGGCAAATATAGTATTTTCAAAACATTAACAGGTAACATGGTGATCTATGGGCTATTAATTACTATTGTTAGAAGTGTAATATTCCTTTAAATCCATTCACAATGTTTTGGTATTTCAGCTCAACCAAGACATTTACAGGCAAAAATAGGATTAAATTATTGTATCAGAAGAATGCAAGATTATTTTTTGTCAATATTGCCCACCCCTAGGAGGCGCTGACGACTTGAATAGAGATTTTGACAGAATACATTTACACTCTGGCCTTTCGCAGTTGTTCAGTCACGTCCTGCTGGCGGGGAAGAAGCTTCGGTTAATGCCAGTACTTTAGACGTTTTGTGGATTTGTGCAAGTAGACGGATAACCATTTCAAAGCAGTTTGTGTTTAAAGTTTTTCAAATCTGGGTAAATTAAATTAAATTAAAAAAATCTATTACTGCAGTGGGGAAAGGCTGTTTTTATTTGTGTTATTTTGCAGGGCATTTGTAGGAGTTGCATTAGACAAGAGGTTGAAATGTACGAAAAGGCTTTAAGTGGGACTAAACACCGAAGCAACTGAGCAAAATGCTTTTCATGTACAATTTTCTACATTTTAGTCCAGTTTAGTTCAGTTAATTCGCAGCTTTGGGACTTAAAACAGTCAAAAAGTCAAAAGTGAAACGCTGCCACTGCATTTCAAGAGGCCTGTGATGTCTGAGCCTCAACCCCAACACTTTCTCCTCCTTTGGTCCTCCAGAGCCTGCCTCTCCACCCCCTCATGATCCCCTCTCCACCCCCTCACGATCCCCTCACGATCCCCTCTCCACCCCCTCATGATCCCCTCATGATCTCTTCATGATCCCCTCACGATCACCTCACGATCCCCTCATGATCTCCTCACGATCTCCTCACGATCCCCTCTCCACCCCCTCATGATCCCCTCACGATCTCTTCACGATCCCCTCACCACCCCCTCACGATCCCCTCACGATCCCCTCTCCACCCCCTCATGATCCCCTCACGATCCCCTCATGATCCCCTCACGATCTCTTCACTATCCCCTCACGATCACCTTACGATCCCCTCACAATCCCCTCACGATCCCCTCTCCACCCCCTCATGATCCCCTCACGATCTCTTCACGATCCCCTCTCCACCCCCTCACGATCCCCTCTCCACCCCCTCATGATCCCCTCACGATCTCCTCACGATCCCCTCTCCACCCCCTCATGATCCCCTCACGATCTCCTCACGATCCCCTCTCCACCCCCTCATGATCCCCTCACGATCTCTTCACGATCCCCTCTCCACCCCCTCATGATCCCCTCACGATCTCTTCACGATCCCCTCTCCACCCCCTCACGATCCCCTCACGATCTCTTCACGATCCCCTCACCACCCCCTCACGATCCCCTCACGATCCCCTCTCCATCCCCTCATGATCCCCTCACGATCCCCTCATGATCCCCTCACGATCCCCTCATGATCCCCTCACGATCCCCTCATGATCCCCTCATGATCTCTTCACGATCCCCTCTCCACCCCTTCATGATCCCCTCACGATCTCTTCACTATCCCCTCACGATCACCTCACGATCCCCTCACGATCCCCTCATGATCCCCTCACGATCCCTTCACGATCCCCTCACGATCTCTTCACGATTCCCTCATGATCCCCTCATGATCCCCTCATGATCCCCTCACGATCCCCTCTCCACCCCCTCATGATCCCCTCACGATCCCCTCACGATCCCCTCACGATCCCTTCATGATCCCTTCACGATCTCTTCACTATCCCCTCACGATCACCTCACGATCCCCTCACGATCCCCTCACGATCCCCTCTCCACCCCCTCATGATCCCCGCACGCTCCCTTCACCATCCCCTCTCCACCCCCTCCCGATCCCCTCATGATCCCCTCATGATCCCCTCTCCACCCCCTCATGATCCCCTCACGATCTCTTCATGATCCCTTCACGATCTCTTCACTATCCCCTCACGATCTCTTCACGATTCCCTCACGATCCCCTCATGATCCCCTCACGATCCCCTCATGAGGTTGAGGTGTTCAGTCCCACTTTAAATATTCTGATTCCGACCCACATCCTGCAGCAGTCGTGCGAGGAAGCGTGTGATTGACTTCGTGTAGAGTTAAACACTTGCACAGCGTTCAAAGAAGAATGCAGCCCTAGTGTGTGTTTTTTTGTTTTTGTTTTGTTTATTTCCTAAAAAGAAGCACTACTCCTATTAAAATATATACTGTAAATAGATCCACCCGAAGGAATGAATGTCACAAATGTTTAAATTATTTCAAACATCGTCCAGTTTGGTTCATACGTGATGCCCGACAATGTGTTTTTTATGATTCTAACTGTTATAAATACGGCTATTACTGTGTATCCCATTGCTGGCGTGCTGATCTTTTTGTATTTGTACTCACTGAGTGTAGTTAGTCTTAGCACTTTGTGGCTAATCCATGCGCTTGTTTTCAGATTTTGTTGATTGCTTTGTATAAAATAAGATAATCTAGAAGCAGTACTGTAGTGAGCTTGCATGGAGACATTCAGATATTAATATCAGTGTATTTTTTTCTATCATTTGTGCCATGAAAAGCAGCAATAACAACATTTTAGCATGTATTGAGTTGGACCTCTATAAACGTGTATATTTCACTATGTTGTGTTTTACCACTGTTAACAAGCAGAATGCATCGTGTGGTGCTGTTGGGGATTATTACAGTTTAACACATCATTACTATTTAACGTCTATCAATCTCCATGGAGAATGCCTGGAATGTTTCTCAGTATGGCATTAAACCGCTCTATCTCCTGTACAGTCTGGGTAATGGATTCAGACTAAGTTGTAGGTTATCGGTCACAGTCAATGCTTTGTTTTTAATAAAGAATCACTTTGAAACTCGATTTTAATTCTAAGGAATAGATTTGGTGCTCAGTCCAGATGCCGATATGACATAATAATTAATAACGCTCTTTATTTAGACAACAGAATGTGATTTTCAACATTAAAATGTACTTTTTTGCTTATTTCCTTGTGGGTTTACATCTGTGTAATCCCTCAGTGGTCCTGGTAGGTTCCATGGTGGTTCATGGGCATGTGCTCTTATATTTGTTCTGCTACTGCTCAAGATCTTCCTAAGTATAACAGGAAAGGCTCGTTTCTGTCCTGTGAATGCGATCAATACCTGTTCAAATCATTTCGATTCGAGTTTTGGTATTGCTTAGTATCTGTTTTTCGAAACTTTTGACAATAAATGCACCTCTAATTGAATGAATGGGAGATAGAAATGTTTAATGTCATTTTTTTGCCTGAAGTATCCTAAGGTACGACTTCTCCATGAAGATGAGCAGAAAAGTTACACATTGCAGCTTTAAAGCGATTAGAACAAGGCGGCGTCGTATCGCAAACATTCCAGTCATTATAATTATTTAGTGGGAGTGGTCACTTCTCCGTCACCACATTGCCGTTATGCTTGTATTACAATGGCAAACGCAACATATCTTTGAATCCAGTTTCAGTCGTTCATTAATCATCCAACGTAGTCCTTAGTAAAGATGTCTCCCAAACCAGTATTTAATAATCTACAATATATTCATAAGTTGGAATGTATCTATTATTTCTCATATTTCTCAATCACTGTGCTGTGACTCTATAATCTGTATACTTATAATCTGACCTCTTTAAACCACAGACTTCTTTCTCCTGGTCACATGTTCTGTGTTCATATGTGTATCTACGATAAGTGATTTGATTTTGTGAATGCTTTTTTTCAGTTTAACAAAGGATGAGAAAAAAAAAACACAATCATTTACACATGGTAATAAAAAGACTTAACCCTGACTATTGTTGTGCTGGTTGTATCCTGGATCAATGAGAAAACTGGTAGACTTTTGTTTGTACTGACACTTGGAATGGGCCTCAACCTGCGACAGTCAAGGGCCTCAACCTGCGACGGTCAAGGGCTTTAACCTGCAATGGTTAAGTGCCAGGCTTTTTCAGGACAAGGGCAAGTACTTCATTATTGATTTATTAGTGTAAAGACAAAAATCTATTTGAAACTTGGGGGGGGGGGGTGAGAAAAATGCATTCCCAAAACATTTCTTGAACTTTATGTGTTACATATAAAACACTGATATACTCGGAGTAACACTGGGTCTCATATTCTGTTCTGCTGTGAGAGATCAGGACGCTAACCGCAGCACCAGCGTGAGGTGGAGTCGCTCCTCCTTTGCTCGTGGTTCTGTATGTGAGCGGTTCACCGTTTGAGACACTCTGCAAATACATCACTGTCAAACAATCTGTTAAGGGTAATGTGTTTAAAAGGACACGGGAGTCAAGGTTGAACTTTTAATATATTTTATTTTGATGTCTTTTTGTTTGTAGGTTTTGGTTGTTTTAAAGAAATTATTTAAAGACCCTCCCATGCCCAAATATAATAAAAAAGTAATAAAGGGAAAGGGAGACCAATAATTGGCTCTGCCTCCAAGGTCCTGGTGATGGCTCTGGGACCAGAGCCCACAGAGTTCCAGAAGGATGCAATGAAGCATCTGAACATTCGCCTCACAGCCTTTAGGAACCGGCCCAGAACTTTACCGGCACAACTATTTTCCACGGTGGGACAAGCCCAAGAAGAGGACAACTTAGACAGCACCCCCTGTGTCCTTTAAAAGGAGTCCCTCGTTTGGTAGAGGGGTCAAACATCATCTGGACACTTGAAGTTGAGATGTTTCGACTATCATCCAGAGCTCATTACTGAAGGTTTCTGAACTGCCCTAGGCGGTGTTTGTCTGGCCTAATCCAGCTCCTTCAGATTAAAAATGCTGAATGGAAGTTGAAGCATTTCCATTTCAAAAACTGTTCAAATGAAACCTCCTTTTCTACCATAGACTCTTCAAACGAGGATTCCACCGACTCACTTAGAGGACCCAACACCTTTACTCAACATGCATTTAAAATAATAATTAAAAAAAAACTAATGATTGTTTTTGCGTTTTGTTTAAATGAGTCAGGGGTCAATTAGTAGTTATAAATTAGCAATAATAATAACACATTGTATTTTCATTGCATTATTAATTTTATAACTTTTAAAGGGGAAGTCTGCAGTCTTTTCACTGTACCACTATAAATCACAAGTTTGACAACTTTTTTGCCCTGTGGGAGAGCACAATAAACAACCTAAAAAATGTATTAAAATGTGATTAATTAGATTAATTAATTACAAATCCTGTCTCTGGACTTTGACCCGGGGGACCTGGGTTCGAATCCTTCCCCCCCAAGGGGCAATGAGCAAGCCAGTGTGGGTCCTTGGGCAAGACCCTTCATGGTACAGCCCACCTCGTACAATGATGAGAGACAATGAAACTTACGAGATGCCGGCTCAGACGTCGCCCGGCCAAACAAGGTCTGCATCAGGTGCTGGGGAACCAGAGCACCTTGATGAAAAATGGGCAACTGGAACAAGGCGGAAATGGGCGAGATGCGAGAACAAGGCTCTGTTGGAATGCTACTACTCCAGTAATCCAAGGCAGAGGGGTTACATGAACAGGATGTGGGATGAATGGTTACTACGATACCCACAGTCCAAGCTAACGGCCAAACAACTAGTAGCTCAGTGTTCCAACATCCACAAACGGCAACTGCTATCACAACTAGAGATTGACGAGGTACAACACAAATGCTACGGCAAGGGGGAGCCAGGACGCCAGGTCAGAGGGGAGCTAACACCAACTCCCCAACCAGAGATTGGGTACGAAGCCCCAATAAGTATCACGCTGAGCGAGGCAGCGTAAGATCATGGCCCGAATGAACACAAGGCAACCCCGATGCCAGTTACAGAGGCTAAGTGAAGTACCATCTGAAAGTCTCCTAGAACATGTGAATGCAGCACTGAGAGCGATCCCTACCAAAACCATCACTGAAGCCAATGAGCTGATATACACTTCAGCAGCAGTGATCCTAGAGGTGCTGGGCTATAAGAGCAACCATGGGAGCCATGAGAGACAATACCCACCATGGAAAAGACGGTTAGAGGCTAAAATCAAGCAGGTGCGGAGAGAAGTGAGCCAATTGTCAGAGGCCCAGAAAGGTGCAATGAAAAAACAAGTACCCAAGAGGTACAGCCAGATGCCCATACCTGAAGCACTCGAAACTGCCAAGCAAAGGCTACAAGCCTTAGCCAGCCGCCTAAAGAGGAACTCGAGATAACGAGGCCAGATGAATAAACCGGTTGTTCGCAACACAACCTGCCAAAGTGTACGCTCAATGGCAGGGGGATAACACCAGAGCAGACCCACCAAGGCTGGAGACTGAAAGGTACTGGAAAGGCATATGGGAAAGGGAGGCATCACATAACGGCACGGTGGCTGAGTGGCTAGCACTCATGCTTCACAGCCGCCCAGACCTTTCTGTGTGTGTTCTGTGTGGAGTTTGCATGTTCTCCCCGTGTCTGGGTGGGTTTCCTCTGGGCACTCCGGTTTCCCCCATCAACCCAAAACATGCTCCAGATAAAATCCTCCTGAGGTCCTGACCAAGCCAAAGCAAGAAGATCATGGAGATGGTCCCCGGGCGCAGTAATGTGCTGCCCACTGCTCCTAATAACAGGATGGGTTAAATGCAGAGAAGAATTTCTCCAGTGTGAGATCAATAAAGTCACTTTCACTTTTCACATATGGGACTTCCTCACCAACAGGCCACAGGCGGTGAGGATCGGCAGCCACCTCTCCTCCACACGTGTCCTCAGCACTGGGGCACCCCAGGGCTGTGTTCTCAGCCCTCTCCTGTACTCCCTGTTCACCTATGACTGTACCGCCAGGCACAGCTCCAACACCATCCTCAAGTTTGCTGACGACACCACCATCCTAGGCCTCATCACCAACAACGATGAGAGTGCCTACAGAGACGAGGTGAAATCACTGACCAGCTGGTGTCAGGAAAATAACCTCTCTCTGAACGTCAGCAAAACTAAGGAAATGATCGTGGACTTCAGGAGACAGCGTGTAGACCAGCATCCCCCCATCTCCATCAACAACGCTGAGGTGGAGCAGGTCAGCAGCTTTAAGTTCCTTGGGGTCCACATCACTGAGGATCTGTCCTGGACACTACATACAGACACTGTGGTTAAGAAAGCCCCACAAAGACTCTACTTCCTGAGGAAGTTGAGGAAGTTTGGTATGAACACCAGCATCCTCACAAACTTCTACAGGTGCACCATCGAGAGCCTGCTGACGGGCTGCATCACAGTGTGGTATGGGAACTGCACCGCTCAGAGCCGCAAAGCACTACAGAGGGTGGTGCGAGCGGCAGAGGACATCACTGGCAGCAGTCTCCCCTCCATCCAGGACATTTACCACAGCAGGGGTCTGCGTAAAGCACGCAGCATCACTAAGGACCATACTCATCCGGCACAAGGACTCTTCCGTCTGCTACCCTCTGGTAGACGATACAGGAGCCTGCAGCACGCACAAAAACACTCAAAGACAGATATTACCCCCAAGCTGTCAGACTACTGAACTCTGGGTAATACTCTAAATAATACTGAACTCTCAATAATACTGCACTAAACTACCTTTTCATTATGCATAATTATGTTTACTGCTGCTGCTCTATATGAATATATCATGTCTGTCACTACCTCACTGTAAATTACTGTTACATGTGCAATAATCAGTGCAATAACCTATGTGCAATATTTATACCACACTATGTGCAATATTTATACCACACTATGTGCAATATTTATATCATACTATGTGCAATACGAAATCCACATGCAACACCTACACCACCATATTATGTGCAATCTGTGAAATACTTACACCTTATTTGATCTTTGATTTAATCCTACCTGCACCTTGTACATTGTACCTTGTATCTTTTTCATTACATTATTACATATTTTATTATATTGTTTCTTATATTGTGTATTATATTGTTTACTTCTTCCCCTGCACTTTTGCAACACTTTTTTTTACCATGTACTATTATTGCTGTTATTAGTACTTCTATCTCAGCGAGTCAACGGTTCTTCTGATCCTAAACATTTCATTGCATTGTTGACCCTGTGTTGATTTTGCATATGACAAATAAACAATCTTGAATCTTGGGATGGGACTCACCCTGAATGGCTAACCCAAGGGTGTACGATCCTGATCCTGAAGGATCCCTCGAAGGGTACAGTCCCATCCAACTATCAGCCAATAACCTGTCTCTCCACAACATGGAAGCTCATGTCAGGCATCATGGCGGCTAAGATAAGTGGGCACATGGATCAATACATGAGCACAGCACAGAAGGGCATCGGCAAAAACTCCAGGGGAGCCAAACACCAACTCCTGGTTGACCGAACAGTCGCCCGTGACTGCAGAACCCGTCAGACCAACCTGTGCACTGCCTGGATTGATTAGAAGAAAGTCTCTGACTCAATGCCACACACATGGATCACTGAGTGCTTGGAGCTGTACAATATCAATAAGACTCTAAGGGCATTCATGGCAAACTCAATGAGGTTGTGGAAAATCACCCTTGAAGCCAATGGCAAGCCACTTGCGCAAGTGTCCATCAAATGTGGCATATACCAAGGAGATGCACTGTCCTCACTGCTGTTCTGCATAGGTCTGAACCCCCTCAGCCAAATCATCGAAAGCACTGGCTACGGATACCGACTCAGAAATGGGGCCACCATCAGTCACCTCCTCTACATGGATGACATCAAGCTGTACGCTAAGAGTGAGCGAGACATCGACTCACTGATTCACACCACCAGGATCTACAGCACAGACATTGGAATGTCATTCGGGCTTGAGAAATGTAGTAGGATGGTGAAGAGAGGGAAGGTAGTCCACACAGAGGGGCTCTCACTCCCAGAGGGAACAATAACAGACACTGAGGACAGTTACAAGTACCTTGGTATCCCACAAGCAAATGGCAACCTTGAAGAGGCAACAAGGAAAGCGGCTACGGCCAAATACCTGCAACGAGTAAGACAAGTCCTAAGAAGTCAGCTCAATGGGGAAATGTGTACATTTGAGCTTTATTACACCACACATTGTGTGTTCTATTTGTATTATATATAAGTTTACTGTACTTTTACTACAGGTATATGTGATGTTTTAGTCCTGGTGTTTATTGTCTTGTTTATCACATGTTTTATGTTCACTGTGGGCCTAGGGGGCGCTGCAATTTCAAATCCTGTGTGTGCGACCTGTACATATGGTTTTTGACAATAAAGATGAACTTTGAACTTTGACATCACAACATTCAAAGTCCAATATTAAATTAAAGCCGCAAGCGGCGTTGGTCGGGACCTCGCACCTGCGTTTGTTCGTCTTACTGAGACGCACAGCCATACCAAATTTCGTGTGCCTGGCACAATTATCTCACTTCCTGTTGGGCGTGGCCATGACATTGTAGATACCCTGTCAGAACAGACCCTGTCAGACTCTGTCAGACCCTGTCAGACCCTGCATGTGGCCTACATGCTGAGGCCTACATGAACCTTCGATGCTTGTCCCCACATTGCTGCTTGCAGCTATATCAGATCAAAGGTACAAAGATCAAAGACCTTTGATCAGGGCGTTGCCTAGCAACAAATACCTCCCATTCATAACTCATCACTCCCATTCAATAAATACCTAACTTTATCGATCCGCCGTGTCGTCATATTACCGCCTATTTGAAAATCCTTCGCAATTTAACATCTCCAACGTCTTAAGATTATGTTCACCAAAATTTAAGCCTATCTGAGGTACGGTGTAGGAGAAGTGTTTCAAATTCCATACCTAACTTTATCGATCCGCCGTATCGTCATATTACCGCCTATTTGAAAATCCTTCGCAATTTAACATCTCCAACGTCTTAAGATTATGCTTACCAAAATTTATGCCCATCTGAGGTACGGTCTAGGAGACCCCCCACTGGGGGTCCCCCAGTGGGGGGTCTCCCAGGGACCCCCAGGTCCCCCAGGGACGAGACTTTGTGTGGTCGTACTGGCAGCACTTTGTGATGCCCGTGCAAAGTTTCGTTTGTTTTGAAGCATGGGAACATGCTCAAAATTGCCCCAGCGTGTATGAACAAGAATAATAATACGGAAACAAAGCAACAACAATAGGGACCTTCGTCCCCCTTCGGGCTCGGTCCCTAATAAAGCTGCAAGCAGCAATGTGGGGAGGCCAAGCACCGAAGGTGCATGTAGGCCTCAGCATGTAGGCCGCATGCAGGGTCTGACAGGGTCTAACAGAGTCTAACAGGGTCTAACAGAGTCTGACAGGGTCTAACAGGGTCTGACAGAGTCTGACAGGGTCTAACAGGGTCTGACAGGGTCTAACAGAGTGTAACAGGGTCTAACAGAGTCTGACAGGGTCTAACAGAGTCTAACAGGGTCTGACAGGGTCTAACAGAGTCTGACAGGGTCTAACAGAGTCTGACAGGGTCTGACAGGGTCTGACAGGGTCTGACAGGGTCTAACAGAGTCTGACAGGGTCTAACAGAGTCTGACAGGGTCTAACAAGGTTTAACAGATCAAAGACAGATCAAAGGTACATTTCTGCGTTGCCTAGCAATACAGAAAATTCCTGAAAATTCCTGCAACTTTGACCTGCTGGTGGCGCTAGAGGGTTGGGGCTGGGGGCCTATAAATTGCTGTGGGTAATGAGGAGACTGGCTGGAATGTGCATGCCAAATTTCACAACTTTTTACCAGACGGTTCTAGGGGCTGCCATAGACTCCCATGTTTAGAGGAATAATGTATAATAATAAGAATAAGAATCAGTAGAAACACTAGCCTTCACCTTCGGTGCTTGGCCCCAATTAATGTGTCTGTTGCCCGTATATGTGGCCATGACATCATCACATTCTAGAATCTGAAAAACACCAATAAAGCCTGATGAATGCAGCATGTCGCCATGGTAACTTCCAATGGAACCCATGGTCATGTGACTGATCAAAGCTTTGTGAACAAAGCTTTCACTTTGATAGTGTCTTTGAGTGTCATGAAAAGCACTAAATATTTATTATTATTATTTGATCTTTGAGCTTTGTGATGTCACAGAACAAAGTGTGAGTGTCCCTTTGCAGACTCAGGTATTCAACGATCTCACAGAGACAGCAGACTCAGAGACAGAAATCTTTAGTAGTCCACACAAGACTTTTTAAATATCATGGAGAATACCAGCTCCAGCTCTCCTGAGAGAGCAGTGGGAGGGGAGGAGGATGAGTGGAGAAAGTTACGGTCAGCATGGAAGGACATGGGGATGGACAACATTGGATGGAGACACTTGTGGAGAGGACAGCAGGACGAGGGGATAGACAACATGAGAGAGGAGGACAGAGTACATGAGTGGAGGGCAGCAGGAGACATGTCCAGGATCTTGATCATGACCCTGTTGTACAGAGAGCTGCAGAGAACGGGACAGGAGCTCAGGGAGATACTGAGGGCAACTGAGGGGCGGAGGATTGGGTAGAGTTGTGGAGAGCACATATATATATATATATATATATATATATATATATATATATATATATATATATATATATATATATATATATACACACTGTGCGATGCTGGATCTAGAAGTGGGCATAATGTTCTCCTGCCCACCCAATTGGTCAACTGTATTTGATGTCATTTCTACCTGCCAATCACGTTTTCTTGTTTGCTCCGCCAAAATTCCACAACATCTGATTCAAGGACAATAAGTATAGAGAGTCCGGTGAATCAGTCACCAGTCGCATATCTCTACAGTAAAAAAGAAAAAAGACCCGAGCGAAGCGAAGGCCAAGCACAGTTCCTGTTCATGATTCGGGCCCGAACAATGGTGCTTCAATCACAGAACATTTCAAATCATCGCCAGCGCAGTCGTATCGGGGTATTTACTGCATAGATAATCGCTCCGAGAGTCCACGGTCCCTGCGTGCAACACAAAGGCGATTGGGCACCCACTGGAATGTTGGTCGGGCTCCCTCCGCTTCGCAGCGTGCTCCAAAACCAAGATTCATCAATTATAATCTCAGTTTTATCATCGAATCCGACTCAGATCGTGTTCTACGTGCGTGAATTCGCGGCGTATAAATCCACTTAAAACGTGTAATTGGGAGAGAGACGTCACTTCACCATCGCTCCAGCGCAACCCGAGATGATATTGCAAGTTTTAAAGCAAGAACTGAACATTGTTCACTAAAAGGGACAGGAAATTGCATCTAAGAAATCCAAAATTTTCTGGGGGAGGACCCCCCCCTGTGCTAAGCCCCATATGATCACCACCTCCCCCTCCACCTCTGATACACTGTTAATACTTAATGGGCCCCAACCCACTCTGCACTGGGAAAACTGGACATCAACGTCAAAAACCTTAAGAGCCCCTGCATTAGAAGAAAAATGTTCCACATGAAACTCCACACTTTGCCCCACCAACATTTTGAAATGCCCCCCCAATCTGTGCAGTCTAGATCCAGGCGTGTGTGTGTGTGTGTGTGTGTGTGTGTGTGTGTGTGTGTGTGTGTGTGTGTGTATATATATATATATATATATATATATATCGCATCTCACCGATGCAAGGAAGAGCTGGAGAAGGCCTGGAAGGTGACGACATCAGTGGTGCCCAAACTGGAGGAGTGGCTACAACAGATCCCAGGACAAACATCAGACATCTCAGTCCAGAAAAGTGCAGCACAGGAACAGCAAAGATACTGCAGAAGTCTCAAGCTCCCAGGCCTCTGGTAGAGGACCCGAGCTGGATGAGAATGAGAGACCAACCACCGTGGAAGGTGAGGAGCACTATTTATTTATATATATACTTTATATATATAAAATGTGCTCCTCACCTTCCACTCAGCTCGGGTCCTCTACCAGAGGCCTGGGAGCTTGAGAGTTCTGTGCAGTATCTTTGCTGTTCCTGTACTGCACTTTTCTGGACTGAGATGTCTGATGTTTCTCCTGGGATCTGCTGTAGCCACTCCTCCAGTTTGGGGGTTACAGCCCCGAGTGCTCCGATCACCACGGGCACCACTGATGCCTTCACCTTCCAGGCCTTCTCCAGTTCTTCCTTGAGCCCCTGGTATTTCTCTAGTTTCTCGTGTTCCTTTTTCCTGATGTTTCCATCGCTTGGTATTGCAATGTCCACCACCATGGCTCTGTTCTGTTGCTTATCCACCACAACTATGTCTGGTTGGTTCGCCATCACCATTCTGTCAGTCTGTATCTGGAAGTCCCACAGGATCTTGGCTCGCTCATTCTCCGCAACCTTCGGAGGTGTTTCCCACCTTGACCTTGGGTTCTCCAGCCCGTACTCTGCACAGATGTTTCTGTACACTATGCCCGCCACTTGGTTGTGTCGCTCCATGTATGCTTTCCCTGCAGCATCTTACACCCTGCAGTTATGTGCTGGACTGTCTCAGGAGCCTCTTTGCACAGCCTACACCTTGGGTCTTGTCTGGTGTGGTAGATCTGGGCCTCTATTGCTCAGGTGCTCAGGGCCTGCTCCTGTGCAGCCAGGATGAGGGCCTCTGTGCTGTCCTTCAGACCAGCCCTCTCCAGCCATTGGTAGGATTTCTTGATATCAGCCACTTCAGTTATGTTTCGGTGGTACACCCCATGTAGGGGTTTGTCCTGCCATGATGGTCCCTCCAGCACCTCTTCCTCTGCACTCCACTGTCTGAGGCATTCCTTGAGCACATCATCTGTTGGGGCCTTGTCTTATTTATTTATTTATTTATTTATTTATTTATTTATTTATTTTATTTAAATGAGGACAATGTATATTAATCAACATGTCAGCAGAGAGCTTTAATGTAAATATGCCAAAGTTGGCACAATAGCTAATTTACACCCGTAGTCCTAAAGGCAGGTAAGAAAAACACATTCACACAAACAGAAAACAGAATACACAATAGACATTACACCAAGAGCATGTAGGTGCAATAGACCCATCTCAGAGTTTACGCGCCCCCAAAAGTCAGAATAATCCACATGTGTGAGCACGTCTGGTTAGTTTTCAACCAGTGTCTCAGAGACGTTTTAAAGGCTCAATCGGTGCCACAGTTCCTGCCGTGGGCTGCAGTGTGTTCCATGTCTGTGAGCCTCTGATCGACTCCCCCATTTGGCCAAATTTAGTCCTTTTTATGTTCCAGTCTCCTCTGGTCGATGCTCTGGTATTTACTCGGCCACTATGTTTTTTATCTATAAAATCCAGTAAAGGAGGAGGAGCGAGCCCGTTTAAAAACTTTTAAAATGAGACAAGCATCTATAAATATCTGATAACTATCAAAATCCAAAATGTTCTACTTAAGATGTGACAATAATGATACTCTGAAGTGTGAGAGCATGTGGTATAACAGTAGGTTATGTGACTAAATAACATGGCATGCATGTAAGCCTATATCTTTATGTCTGGGACTGCGGATGGAAATTAGCACTGTGCTAAATCCGGCATATTTATGTCGGTTTGTGTGATCTTATACAAATTGTACATTAATTAATATGAATTGTCCCTTCCAAATAAACAAATTAAAAAAAAAAAAAGCCTTTGCTGATTCTGTCGTCAGAGAAGGTCTTATGTGTTTAAAGTTTGACAGATTGAATTTAATTATATGCAAAATTTTCTTTACATGTTGCTTGAAATTTAAATTGGAATCAAAGACTACTCCAAGATATTTAAATTGTTCCACCACATCCAGTCTCTCTCCAGTGACTAACACACATGGTTGTTCACCCTCTGCCGGGAGAACATACAGACTGTTTTTTTAGTGTTGAGGTGCAAGAGTCATGGAGCCAGTGGGACATTGGCACCATGGCACCAGAGAGTCCTGCAGCAGCTTCACTTTTTCTTTTTGCATGAACATATAATACCGTATCATCGGCATATAACTGCATTTTTACACTTTTACATACATTGGGTAGGTTATTGACATAAAGACTGAATAAGATTGGTCCTAGTATTGAGCCTTGAGGGGCTCCAGCAGAGCAAGTTAGAAAGGCAGATTGGGAATTTTCTATTTGTACAAATTGTTTCCTGTTAGACAGGTTATTTCATCCAGCAGAGGGCGCTGTTAGAGAAACTGAACTCCATTAGTTTGGAGAACATGCTGATTAATGGTGCAAAGGCACGTTTCAAGTCGAGGAATACAGCACCCACAAAGCCACCCTGGTCTAGTAGATGTTTTAAATTTTCTAAAAAGTTTTTTTTTTTTTTAATTCATTTATTTGGAAGAGACAATGCATATTAATGAACGTACAATTTGTATAAGATCACACAAACCGACGTAAATATGCTGGATTTAGCACAGTGCTCATTTCCATCTGCAGTCCCAGACATAAAGATGCATTAAACATATTGACAGTTTTGTCTAAATCATCCGTCAATGTCCCATTTACTTGAAGTTGTAAATTCCTGATAGGACCCTTGTTACGTCCTAGAAGTTTATTTAGATTTTCCCAAATTATTTTCACATTTCCATTTGCTCCTTTTATAATGTCAATGTAGAAATTGGCTTTAGCTTTACATAAATATTTTATCACTCTACTGCGGAGTGTTGTGAAAATCTGGCGATCACTTCCTGTTTTCAAGAATTTCTTAAGTGCTCGGTCCCTTTCCTTCATCACTTTTCTACTGTCACTGTTAATCCAAGGAAGATTATCTCCAGTTTTATCAAATTTGGCTTCTTTTGTAAACTGTTTTAACATTTCTTTGACACTTTTGATAAAATTGTTAGAACAAATCTCGATGTCCCTTTTTTCCAATACATTAGGCCAATTGAATTGTTCAAGTTCATTCTTCAAATGTTGCACCCGTTAAGGTGTAAAAAGAGGTTCGGCATTTGCCGATTTTGGCTGGATGCTGCCTCTTTATTTTTCCTGAGCAGAAAATAAAACTGTGGTCAGAAAGGCGAGATAGGAGATTGTAAGTCTTCACAATTCTGTCTGATTTATTTGTAAAAATGATCGATTGATGTTTTCGACATGTTTGTTATTGTTGGTCCATTTATAATGTGTGTTAAATTGTACTTATCAATAACTTGTTTCAATTTTCTATCTGGTTTGCTGTCCCAGTTCACATTAAGATCACCCATAAAAATGATCTTCTTTTGAGAATTGCATTGTTTTAAAATGGACTCAAGTTGATCATAAAAAATATCCTCAGCAGATGGAGGTGGATACAGATCACAGTGGGGGGGACAGTGTTACATTTAGACCAAAACATTCAACATTCATTTCCCCTGGCCGGCTGATTAGTTCACCTTTAAAAACATAAATCAGAACAGCGCCACCTCTTCCTGAGACTCTTTTCTGTAAACATTGTGTGCTGGTATATTCACAGCTGCTGTTGGAGATGTAGGAGTCAGCCAACTTTCAGAGTCACCTAGCATTTGTATTTGTAT
Organism: Paratrypauchen microcephalus; assembly: GCA_036785185.1. NCBI lineage: Eukaryota > Metazoa > Chordata > Actinopteri > Gobiiformes > Gobiidae > Paratrypauchen > Paratrypauchen microcephalus. Next base: position 1,786,042 of record JAVJIX010000178.1, on the reverse strand, counting down.
TTATTTATTTGTAAAGGGACAGCACATATTAATGAACATTTAAAATGTAAATATGTAAAGATTATAGCCAACGTGGCTAATTTCCATCTTCAGTCCCTCGGCAGGTTGATGTCAAATCAGGGACAGGGACAGGGACAGGTACAACAACAATCACACAAAGTACATAAAACCAGCACTCACTGTACACACAATTCAGTCATTTCAAGTAAAGAGTCTCAGAGTGAAATCAATAACCCCTCAATATATTTCAATTTTGTTAAATATGGTTGCATGTTTGACTAGTGGACAGCCACTGTTTTACAGCTTTAGAAAATGCTGCCAGTGTTCTCGCTCTCGTATGTGAGCAGGCAGTGTGTTCCATGTTTGACCTGCTCGACTGTCCAAAAGCGCTTTTCCTTAACGGCACAGAGCAGTCACCTCTAGAACCGGCTCTTGTTGTGCGATTTGTATTTCTTTTCACAAACTCTTTTAAAGGAGGTGGAGCAAGATTATTAAAAACTTTGTAAACCAAAATTAAATCTGCATATTTGATGGTGTTGTCCCAATTAAGAAATTTATATTTGTCCAGAATTCTACAATGGTGGTAACTTGGGGCTTTTTGTCCAATACTTTAAGTGCTTTTTTATAAACAGTTTCAACTAATTTAAGAGTAGTTTTATTTGTCAGAGTCCAACTAGTGATACAATAATTTAGGTGCGGCAGGATCAGTGAATTTAAATACATAATTGCAGAGTTTGTTGTTAGGTTATTTCTTATATGACGAAAATTTGATAAATGATATTTGATTTTATTCACTGTTCTTTTGACATGTTGTGGGTCCAATGTGACTCCCAGATACTTCACTTCATGGACCAATTTCAGTTTCGTTCCAAGCACAGATACATCTGGGTCTGTATCCATGCTGGGCTTTTTAGAGAAAAACATACAAACTGACTTTGAGATGTTAAGATGTAAATGTGAATTTTGTAGCCAGTTTGCTACCTTTGACATAGCAACTGACAGGTCCTGTGCAGCTTGCTATTTGTTTTTAGAATGAACATACAAAACTGCATCGTCAGCGTACATCTGACAGACGACATTAGATGGACAAATTTGAGGCAAGTCATTTATGTACATGCTAAACAATAATGGACCTAAAATCGAGCCTTGAGGCACACCAAGATTGTTTTGGGATATTGGAGATTTTATATTGTGCACACAGACACTGCTTTCTCAAGGCCAGATATGATTGTAACCAGTTTAAAGTTGTTTCTGAAAAATTGAAATAAGTGAGCTTTTGTAGTGTGGTGGTTGACAGTGTCAAATGCTTTTGTTAGGTCGATGAACACTGCGCCAACAACACCGCCAGCATCGATGCTGGACTTGATGTTTTCAACAAGGTAACATAAAGCAGTCTCTGTAGAATGGTATTTACGAAAGCCAAATTGCATTGGGTTTAGATTGTAAGTGGTTGTATTTAAATGCTCAGTAAGTAGCTCTGCGACCCACTTTTCAGCTACTTTTGAGATTACTGGCAAAATGTTGATTGGCCTATAATTATTGATTAAAGTGGGGTCCCCCTGTTTGAAGATTGGTGTAATGACTCCAACCTTCCAGGGACTTGGAAAAATGCCTTCTTGAAGAGACTTATTGATAATATTTGTAATTGGCATAACAAGTGATTGCTTATGATTTTTTAAAAAGATGGTGTCCAAACCGAACGCATCTTTGGCTCTTGAATTCTTGAGACTGCATATCAGGGCTCTCAAGGCTCACGCATTGAGAGTGTGACACACGCAATTCGACGTATTCACACGCGCACACGCCACACATGGCATTTCTCACGCTGATTTGTGTTATTTTTTTATTTTTTATTTTTTTGTGCCCAGAAAATCGGTCTGTGTGGCTCAGTTTATGCAGGCTCCGCGTGTTTTCAGCGCCGCCCCCTCCCCCTGCTCCGGGGGAGCTCCCAGCAGGGGAGGGGGGGACGGCGCGGGCACGTCCTGAGCCTCAGTCCCGGTGCCACGTCTCCTCTGAGACGCACCGACTCCGGTCCCCGTGTCTCCGTCTGTGCGTAACGTGTGTCCCCCGACGGCTTATGCACGGAATACGCGCGGCCCAGAGCCGAACTGCCCGCGGTGAGCCGCGGTGAGCCGCGGTGAGCCGCGGTGAGCCGCGGGCCCGGTGCATTAACCAGACTTTTACATGAATCCGTTATGAATCCCCCCCCGCCCCGCTCCCTCCTCCCCGCCCCTCTCACCGCGCACTGACAAAGTGCAGTGATGATAAAAACAAACTGAGAACCATCAGGTAATAAGTTCATTTATATAACTCTCATTAGTTGCTTTGTAGTTTAAGTTTGCTCTTTAGACAAACAGGGCTCTCAGCACGCAATTCGACGTGTTCACACGCTCACACGGCATTTCTCACGCAATTCAAGCCCCCCCCCGGTCCTCGGAAATTACAGTCACACGCACGACCCCGCTCAAAACTTGAGAGCCCTGCATATGATCCTGTCCACAATAGATTCAGACACTTCAGTAAATGTAAAAATTGGGGCTGTGATGTCAAGAGGCTTTGCTTGCTGGGTCATATTGTGTACTGTGGTTGATAGTGCCTTAACTGAGTCAATAAAGTAAGTATTAAGTGCCTGAGCCATTTCACTTGTATTATTTGTTAAATTGTCATTTACCTTTAACTCCTTAGGAAAATTATTTTTAGCATATTTCCCTGTCAGTTTCTTTATATTCATCCATATTTCTTTAGCGTTTCCTTTCGCATTACTGATTATATTGATAAAAAAGTTTGCCTTTGCATTTCTCAATTCTTTGGTTACTTTATTGTTGTATGTTCTATCTGTTTTATTAACAATGCTGCAAATGTTGATGAGACTTATTAAAATTCCTTTTGGTTTTGATTGTGGATTGATTGTTAAGGGTTTCACAGAAATGCATCTTTTTTTTTTTAATTGCAGGATTCAGGGTCTTTAGTTTTACAATTTGTGGAGAATCATTTACCTTCCACTCTGCTACCTGTGGATGCGATCCAAAAGCATATGGTTGACTTCTAATGCCAACTTGCAGTGGTGGTAGCCCGGGTAGCTGCGGTGGTGGTAGCCCGGGTAGCTGCGGTGGTGGTGGGGCAGGTAGCTGCGGTGGTGGTAGCCCGGGTAGCTGCAGTGGTGGTGGGGCAGATAGCTGCGGTGGTGGTAGCCCGGGTAGCTGCGGTCGTGGTAGCCCGGGTAGCTGCGGTGGTGGTGGTGGGGCAGGTAGCTGTGGTGGTGGTGGGGAAGGTAGCTGCGGTGGTGGTAGCCCGGGTAGCTGCGGTGGTGGTGGGGCAGGTAGCTGCAGAGTCATAAAAAGTCTTGAGCAGAGGCCTGCACACTCCAAAGGACCTTAGTCTCAACATCCAGTTCCGGTTCCGGTTACCTGACGCTGATGCGCGGCAAAAACAGTTGTGGAGAAAAGTTTGCCATTCATCTGGATTTTGTGGTCGGATTGCGTAAAAAAAAAATTGGTCTGACTTAATTATACAGTGGTCCCTCACCTTACGAAAGACCCTACATACGAAAAATCCAAGTTACGAAACGCGAAATCTCAAAAATTTGAATAATGCGCGCTCAGATGCCCCGCTGTTATCCCCGCTCAAAGAGCACCTTTCTCGGCCTCTAAGCCGAGATTTTTCAACAAAATGTATTAAATAGTGAAGTGTGGGAGAGACACGACTCCGGAAGCAGCGCGGAGACATGAACGCACCGCACCAAGAGCACGGCCCCGCGCGAGGAGCACGGCCCCGCGCGAGGAGCACGGCCCCGCGCGAGGAGCACGGCCCCGCGCGAGGAGCATGTTTCATGTCTTCATATCCCATGCGGTGTCCCACAGGGGTCAGTATTGGGTCCAACATTTTTCATACTTTACATTAACGATCTGTGCAAGTTATCAAAACGTTTGAAGCTGGTTTTATTTGCTGATGATACAAATATCTTTTGCTCTGATAGAAATTTAAACAAACTTCTTGACACAATGATAAAAGAAGAAATTCAATTTGTCAACTGGACAAAGTTTGTTTGGTCGAAAACGTTTCGCCGCTCATCCGAGAGGCTTCATCAGTTCTGGTTAGAGTGCTGGTAAGACACTTGCTTATATCTCGCTGCAGGGAGGAGCTAACTAGCTAACTACTTTCCGAAACTATCCCGCCTGTTGGTTTCTGTCTTTTGTTTCTCTGGCGTCTAGATTAGCATACCTATTCATCCCTACAACGACTGTTTTTCACACCTCTGGCCCTGACCTGGCCCTATTGTGTCTTTTGTTTGTTTGATCTGTGTTTAATAAGGGAATTATAGATGGGAGACAAATTATGTCTGACTCCACCATTTCTGTTCAGAGAAGGATTCTCTTTTTTGACAAAAATAGCCTCTTTAACTCCCCTCTCAAACCAGTTCTTTTCCCTGGCTAAGATCTGAACCTCACTGTTCTCAAAAGAATGGCCCGTGGCTTCTAGGTGAAGATGTACGGCAGATGACGGTCCACTCTAGACGCCAGAGAAACAAAAGACAGAAACCAATACGCGAGATAGTTTCGGAAAGTAGTTAGCTAGTTAGCTCCGCCCTGCAGCGAGATATAAGCAGTGTCTTACCAGCACTCTAACCAGAACTGACGAAGCCTCTCAGATGAGCGGTGAAACGTTTTCGACCAAACAAACTTTGTCCAGTTGACAAATTGAATTTCTTCTTTTATCATGGATTCTACCTGGACGACTGAGGGACTTTTCACTCTTCTTGACACAATCACTTCAGAAATAAAGAAAATGAAAATATGGTTCAACAGGAACAAATAATCTTTAAATTTAAGTAAAACAACTTTAATTCTATTTGGAAACAGGGAGGTTGACACACAAATAAAGGTCATGATAGAAGGGATAAACATTGAAAGAGTTCAGCAAAGTAAATTCCTGGGGGTAATAATTGATGAAAAACTAAACTGGAAATCACATATTAAATATGTCCAATCCAAATGATCCAGGAGCATCGCAGTATTGGCAAAAGCAAAACAAGAGCTACATAAAAAGTCTCTTCAGCAACTATACTGTTCACTCATTTACCCTTACTTAAGCTACTGTGCAGAAGTTTGGGGAAATAATTATAAAACCAACAAACATTCTTTAACAATATTACAAAAACGTGCTGTTAGGATTATACATAATGTGGGGTCCAGGGAGCCACCAACAGCTTATTTCTACAATCAAAACTCTTAACATTTCCCATTATAGTAGAATATTTGTCAGGACTTATTATGTTCAAAGCAAGAAATCATCAACTACCAGTTTACATTTGGGTCCAGTCTATTTAAGGGAATTACTGGAGCCCTACACTCCCCCCAGAGCCCTGAGATCAGCCGACCAGCTTCTGTCGGTCATTCCCAAGACTAGACTCAGGACGAGAGGGGACAGAGCCTTTTCTGTGGCAGCGCCCAAACTGTGGAACAGCCTTCCTCTTCCTGTCAGATCCTCTCAGTCTGTAACGCACTTTAAGACGAGATCTCTTTTCCCTGGCTTTTAATACTAGTTAGTCAGTTTTTTTAAATTATAGTCCTTACACTGTGTTATGTATGTATATGTTCTTTTGTTTATTATCCTTCATGTGAAGCACTTTGGTCAACTGACGTTGTTTTTTAAATGTGCTATAGAAATAAGCTTGAACTTGAACTTGAACCAGTAAATATTCCAAATGTATTTACAGAAAGAGAAGAAGGATATAAGAGGAACAGCAGTATATAAACACGCTCGAGCGCTGACCACAAGAAGAGTTTTTGTATCGGTCTGTGGGGTGAAAATATGGAACAGCCTGAGAGATGAACTAAAACACTGCTCAAACTTTAAGCAGTTTAAAAAATTATATAAATCTAGTATTCTGAGTCTTTATAGTGATGCAATGTTGTAATGGTTAATATTAAATGATTATAAATACCTTATCTGTGGACATTGTAAATATAAGTTGTAGTAACACCAGATAAATGTGACGATGGTTCAGAGGAAACTGGACAATATTAATGTTTAAGTGACTGAGGGGCGGGATTCTTCCCATAATCCTTTGAGATATGTTTACTTATGTAAAGAAATTATATGAATATGTCTACACGTACATGTATATGTGTACTGTATTATGTACTGTATACTGAAGTACACATGTATATGTGTACTGTATTATGTACTGTATACTGAAGTACACATGTACACATGTAATGTATTATGTACTGTATACTGACTTTGTGACATACTCAATAAATTCATTCATTCATTCATAGCTGCAGTGGTGGTGGGGCAGGTAGCTGCAGTGGTGGTGGGGCAGTGGTGGTGGGGCAGGTAGCTGCAGTGGTGGTGGGGCAGGTAGCTGCAGTGGTGGTGGGGCAGGTAGCTGCAGTGGTGGTGGGGCAGGTAGCTGCAGTGGTGGTGGGGCAGATAGCTGCAGTGGTGGTAGCTGCAGTGGTGGTGGGGCAGGTAGCTGCAGTGGTGGTGGGGCAGGTAGCTGCAGTGGTGGTGGGGCAGGTAGCTGCAGTGGTGGTGGGGCAGGTAGCTGCAGTGGTGGTGGGGCAGGTAGCTGCAGTGGTGGTGGGGCAGATAGCTGCAGTGGTGGTGGGGCAGATAGCTGCAGTGGTGGTGGGGCAGGTAGCTGCAGTGGTGGTGGGGCAGGTAGCTGCAGTGGTGGTAGCTGCAGTGGTGGTGGGGCAGGTAGCTGCAGTGGTGGTGGGGCAGGTAGCTGCAGTGGTGGTGGGGTAGGTAGCTGCAGTGGTGGTAGCTGCAGTGGTGGTGGGGCAGGTAGCTGCAGTGGTGGTGGGGCAGGTAGCTGCAGTGGTGGTGGGGCAGGTAGCTGCAGTGGTGGTGGGGCAGGTAGCTGCAGTGGTGGTGGGGCAGGTAGCTGCAGTGGTGGTGGGGCAGGTAGCTGCAGTGGTGGTGGGGCAGGTAGCTGCAGTGGTGGTGGGGCAGGTAGCTGCAGTGGTGGTGGGGCAGGTAGCTGCAGTGGTGGTGGGGCAGGTAGCTGCAGTGGTGGTGGGGCAGGTAGCTGCAGTGGTGGTGGTGGGGCAGGTAGCTGCAGTGGTGGTGGGGCAGGTAGCTGCAGTGGTGGTGGTGGGGCAGGTAGCTGCAGTGGTGGTGGGGCAGGTAGCTGCAGTGGTGGTGGGGCAGGTAGCTGCAGTGGTGGTGGGGCAGGTAGCTGCAGTGGTGGTGGGGCAGGTAGCTGCAGTGGTGGTGGGGCAGGTAGCTGCAGTGGTGGTGGGGCAGGTAGCTGCAGTGGTGGTGGGGCAGTGGTGGTGGGGCAGGTAGCTGCAGTGGTGGTGGGGCAGGTAGCTGCAGTGGTGGTGGGGCAGGGGTGGTGGGGCAGTGGTGGTGGGGCAGGTAGGTGGTGGGGCAGGTAGCTGCAGTGGTGGTGGGGCAGGTAGCTGCAGTGGTGGTGGGGCAGTGGTGGTGGTGGCAGGTAGCTGCAGTGGTGGTGGGGCAGGTAGCTGCAGTGGTGGTGGGGCAGATAGCTGCAGTGGTGGTGGGGCAGATAGCTGCAGTGGTGGTAGCTGCAGTGGTGGTCGGGCAGGTAGCTGCAGTGGTGGTGGGGCAGGTAGCTGCAGTGGTGGTGGGGCAGTGGTGGTGGGGCAGTGGTGGTGGGGCAGGTAGCTGCAGTGGTGGTGGGGCAGGTAGCTGCAGTGGTGGTGGGGCAGATAGCTGCAGTGGTGGTAGCTGCAGTGGTGGTGGGGCAGGTAGCTGCAGTGGTGGTAGCTGCAGTGGTGGTAGCTGCAGTGGTGGTGGGGCAGGTAGCTGCAGTGGTGGTGGGGCAGGTAGCTGGTGGAGGCCTTGCGTGGCCATAATCCTGTAGTCTTGTGAATGTGTTGACTCCGTGTAACCGGATCGGGGATTAGATGAGTCTTTCTTCGAGGGTACGTCAAACTCAGGGGAAGAGAGAGACACATATAAAACCAACATGTTGGTGGCTAAATCCGAGGCCTTTCGGTGTTTTTGGAGATCTTTTCTGGGCAAACACACAGACCCGCCGAACAGCGCGTCTGCTCCTCGGCGGCCATCTTTCCTGCTCCTTGATGTATTTACGGATTTTGGATGTTTCATCCTGGACAGTGGTTCCCACACTCACGAGTCCTCTGCCTCCTTCCTTCCAGCTCACATACTATATATGTATATAATATTATGTTATATTATATATATATATATATATATATATATATATATATATATATATATATATATATATATATATATATATACACAGAGGTGGGAGTCAAGAGTATCCAAGTGCCGAGTCAAGTTCGAAGTCAAAGCTCACAAGTCTCAAGTCGAGTCCAAAGTCCTTTAGCATTTTAGTTTCCAGTCATTTAGAGTCCCCTTTACAAAAAAATGAAATTTCTACAAATCATATCATGTCTGCAAGATCTGCCTTGGATGCGGTCGAATGAAAGCAACGTAGATCTACTGTGATTGGATTGTTGTGCAAGCCGCGCACACATGCTCTTTGCATACATTTTCGCAGATTCACAAGTACGAGTGTGGTCCTTATCAACATACTTTTAGAGTTTTTTTTTCATCGGACGTAGCAAGTCATCACAAGTCAAAAGGCCTAAGTCCAAGTGAAGTCACGAGTTATTGATATTGAAGTCCAAGTCGAGTTGCAAGTGTTTGTACATTTTGTCGAGTCGAGTCTAAAGTTATCAAATTCGTGACTCGAGTCTGACTCGAGTCGAAGTCACATAACTCGAGTCCACACCTCTGTATATATATATATATATATATATATATATATATATATATATATATATATATATACAGTGTCGGGCACGTTACTTTGAAAAAGTAATTAGTTACAGTTACTAACCCAAAAAAGTAACTGAGTTACTTCACTATAAAAGTAACTAGTTACTAGGAAAGTAACTAATGCGTTACTTTTTTTTTTAGTTAAAAAATGTCAAATAATTTGGATTTTTTACAGTGCATTATTCAGCTTTTGCCTCTTGGCTGGTGCGGCTCCGTCACCGTGGACTTCATTGTTAACGGCACCGAGCATGAGATTATCATCATGGGGCCTGCTTCTTCTGCCCCTTCCTCTCCTCCTCTCCTCCTCTCCTCCTCCTCTCCTCTCCTCCTCCTCTCCTCCTCCTCTCCTCTTCCTCCTCCTCTCCTCTCTCCTTCATTGTTAACAGCACCGCGCATGAGATTATCATCATGGAGCCTGCTTCTTCTGCCCCTTCCTCTCCTCCTCCTCTCCTCTTCCTCCTCCTCTCCTCTTCCTCCTCCTTTCCTCTTCTCCTCTCCTCCTCCTCTCCTCCTCCTCTCCTCTTCCTCCTCCTTTCCTCTTCCTCCTCCTCCTCCTCTCCTCCTCTCCTCTCTCCTTCATTGTTAACGACACCGAGCATGAGATTATCATCATGGGGCCTGCTGGGGGCCAGGGGCCTGCTGGGGGCCACTAGTTTAACAGAAGCGCCGTCCAGAGATGCTTCATTAAATTCGAGTTTCTTATATTGGACGTGGACAAAGTCTTTGGTCTTTGACACAATGTGCACGTAACATGTAGGTTTTTACCTTTTACCTGGACGAGGTTAAAATACTGCCTATACTTCTGTCTTCGACTCGGGACTCGCCATCTGACACGGGGTGTGTGTATATTGTGTGTATGTGCGCTACTACTGTGTGCTGGGATTGTGTGTAGAACCCGCCCACCGCGTGTCTCTGGTTGGCTCAACATGAAATCTGACTCTGCTTTAGCCAATCATCATTACTTATCCCGCCCTCACCAAAGGGAGAGAAAAATTCCCCTGTGCCTATGCGAGTCACGCACATGATGCCAGTTTCAAAATGAGTAGGTTCAGTAACGCGGTAACGCGCTGTTTAGTAACGGTAATTGAGTTCCTTTATTTTAAAAGTAACGTGTTACAGTATTAGTTACTGTCAACAGTAACGGCGTTACAGTAACGCGTTATTAGTAACATGTTACTGCACAACACTGTATATATATATACACACACACACATCACGTGTGGTACGGGAGCTGCACTGCCTGCTCACTTTAAGCGGATGTTTACGGCAGATGCTGTTACAAGTGAACAGGCTAATTCAGCTCATCTGCAGTGATACAAATCGAGAGAAAATATGTGAATGTGAAATACACTGCTGAATTTTTCATGTACAACTGTTTGGGACACAAATATATCACTTTTTGGACAAATGTTGTTTTGAGAAGAAAAACAAGCTTTATTAAATGTCCCCGGGAACTTACCAGACCTACATTCCCAAACTCCAGAACCGGAGCAGAACCGGGCTCAGACGGTGTTAATGCACGACACTATTAGAGGGGAACCATACGGATTAACATAGAAAAAACCCGCACTATCCCTTTAAATTGTAATCCACCTACCAGAAGAACTGAAGTGATCACGTGCTTTACTTTCTCTTTTGTTTTCCCTTTGTGCAGTACAGAGGTCCAAAGGTCCAAAGGTCCAGAGGTCCAGAGGTCCAGAGGTCCAGAGGTCCAGAGGTCCAGAGGTCCAGAGGTCCAGAGGTCCAGAGGTCCAGAGGTCCAGAGGTCCAGAGGTCCAGAGGTCCAGAGGTCCAGAGGTCCAGAGGTCTTTAAGACACTCAGACACTCATTTGTCTAAAACAGAACTGTCACTAATCTAAACATAAACATCTGTCAAAACCTTCAATAGGAGTAAAAACATTATTTCCCATGTAACTCTGGTGTTTCAGTGGTCAAAACTTTAAAACTAAATATGATAATAATCTGATAATAATCTGATAATAATCTGATAATAATCTGATAACAGCCATAATGAACAGACATCCTGTTTATTCAAACATATTGAAAGTGCCTCGGATTGGCCACTAGAGAGCGCTGTGAGCTTATGTACAGGGAGAGTATTTAATGTTCACACAAATTAACTTTATTTTGAGTTAACGAATGAATAAACAAATGAATAAAGAAATAGGCTGATTATGTTCATATAGCAGAACATTCTTATGGAAATGGCATTGAAACTGTATCTTATTGTAGGTAAATAATAAGCAGGATATTTTTTCTATTTCTTCTGAAAGTCTAAAAGGCTGTTCCAAGGCTGATCCAAAAACAAGTTATGCTACAACTAGGCCATAATAAAAATGTTTATTTATTTTGTCCAGTTGACAAATTGAATTTCTCCTTTTGCCATTTATTTATTAAACTGAATGTGGATGTTTCACTCTGTGTAAAGAACAATTACCCTTCGTTTGAATCAAATTAAAGAAATAAAAAATTAAAAAAAAACTTCCTCGTTATATTTTTGACGCTCTTTTGTGACTCTTGCAGTGTAAAAAAAAAGCAAATAAGTAAAATTCAAAATTCAAATGATGTTTTCTGTAGTGACCTGTTCTGTTGCCTTGGAAACTAAACACATTTACTTCTAAACTGTGCAAACCTCCGAGGACCACAGGTCATTTTTAAATGATTGCTCCATGTTTATATGTTCTGTCTTATCGGTGAATGCTTTCCTAAAAGAAATGGTGATAAACATGCATTTGGAAGTATAGGACTCTTTGTGTAATGCTGTCCACAGTCACAGACGATGTCCACTCTGGTGTCAGGGCTCAGTGCTGCGTCGTCCAGACTCCTGACTGAGCTCCAGCAGGTCGTGTCCAGACTCCTGACTGAGCTCCAGCAGGTCCTGTCCAGACTCCTGACTGAGCTCCAGCAGGTCCTGTCCAGACTCCTGACTGAGCTCCAGCAGGTCGTGTCCAGACTCCTGTCTGAGCTCCAGCAGGTCCTGTCCAGACTCCTGACTGAGCTCCAGCAGGTCCTGTCCAGACTCCTGTCTGAGCTCCAGAAGGTCGTGTCCAGACTCCTGTCTGAGCTCCAGAAGGTCGTGTCCAGACTCCTGTCTGAGCTCCAGCAGGTCCTGTCCAGACTCCTGACTGAGCTCCAGCAGGTCGTGTCCAGACTCCTGACTGAGCTCCAGCAGGTCCTGTCCAGACTCCTGACTGAGCTCCAGCAGGTCGTGTCCAGACTCCTGACTGAGCTCCAGCAGGTCGTGTCCAGACTCCTGACTGAGCTCCAGCAGGTCGTGTCCAGACTCCTGACTGAGCTCCAGCAGGTCCTGTCCAGACTCCTGACTGAGCTCCAGCAGGTCCTGTCCAGACTCCTGTCTGAGCTCCAGCAGGTCGTGTCCAGACTCCTGTCTGAGCTCCAGCAGGTCGTGTCCAGACTCCTGTCTGAGCTCCAGCAGGTCCTGTCCAGACTCCTGTCTGAGCTCCAGCAGGTCGTGTCCAGACTCCTGTCTGAGCTCCAGCAGGTCGTGTCCAGACTCCTGTCTGAGCTCCAGCAGGTCGTGTCCAGACTCCTGACTGAGCTCCAGCAGGTCCTGTCCAGACTCCTGTCTGAGCTCCAGCAGGTCGTGTCCAGACTCCTGACTGAGCTCCAGCAGGTCGTGTCCAGACTCCTGACTGAGCTCCAGCAGGTCCTGTCCAGACTCCTGTCTGAGCTCCAGCAGGTCGTGTCCAGACTCCTGACTGAGCTCCAGCAGGTCCTGTCCAGACTCCTGTCTGAGCTCCAGCAGGTCCTGTCCAGACTCCTGACTGAGCTCCAGCAGGTCCTGTCCAGACTCCTGTCTGAGCTCCAGCAGGTCCTGTCCAGACTCCTGACTGAGCTCCAGCAGGTCCTGTCCAGACTCCTGACTGAGCTCCAGCAGGTCGTGTCCAGACTCCTGACTGAGCTCCAGCAGGTCGTGTCCAGACTCCTGACTGAGCTCCAGCAGGTCGTGTCCAGACTCCTGTCTGAGCTCCAGCAGGTCGTGTCCAGACTCCTGACTGAGCTCCAGCAGGTCGTGTCCAGACTCCTGACTGACCTCCAGCAGGTCGTGTCCAGACTCCTGACTGAGCTCCAGCAGGTCATGTCCAGACTCCTGACTGACCTCCAGCAGGTCGTGTCCAGACTCCTGACTGAGCTCCAGCAGGTCGTCCTGCAGCTCTTCAGTGACTACAACATGGAGGTCAGATATACTCTGTAACTAGCACGACTCAGACTAAGAGACACTTCAAAACACTCTCAGGTGGACAGGGTTTGTGTCAGTGCGCTGTGAGGTTATTGTTTTTAGTTATTATTTAGTGAAGTCTGGAAGTTATAGATGTAGTGTTGTAGATGTTACACACTCAGCTGAATGCATGGAAGTATAATAAGATTGTTATGATCCATGGCTGCCTGTGATGAGACTGCTCCGAGGTGTCTTTGGACAGCTCATTCATATACTGTGTCGTGTGCTCAGGTGATGCAGGAGAAGTTGCAGATCCTCCAGAGGAGCTCCTTTTACATGTGGAGCAATGCAGAGGGCGCTGAAGGTGGCCCACGATCATGTGCACATGCTCATGAGTCTGTTGAAGTTGTGGCTGGATGAGATCTGCCGCTTTTGTCAGGACCTGCAACACTTCCTGGAGCAGACTCAGAAGGGTCCAGTGGACGATGACCTGATCAGTGCTGCTCGGACCACTCAGAGACAGCAGGACTTCAACACCACCTTCAGCGACCCTGGGGCCGTTCTGATCCTGGAGAATGATTTCCTCCTCAGCGCCGGACTGCTGCCCACACCTCCGCTGACGGGCTTGCTGGTCTGCAAACACCCCGTGGAGTTTGACCACCTTCAGTCACACGCCAATTGCACCACAGCCCATCTGGTCTGGGCTGTGGTGCAATTGGCAAACGGGGCAGAGTGGCAGGATCCCAACCAGTTCTTTGAGGTCACTTCTATGATAATGCCTGTCCTTCACTATAGACGACCTCCTGACTGTCTCTGCAGGTTGTCAGCACGTCTGACCTGGTCTTCTCAGAGGGGGTGGACACTCTCAGAATGAAGACATGTCCTTTGCAGGGAGAGGGAGAGGTGCACACGTCCACATTCTGCTGGAGTATAGTATGTTTAAGAAATACATTTGATGACTTTTCTTATCAGTGTCTTTATTTGTTTATTGACAGATTAAACAGCAGCGCGCCTCTGGTTATCTGTGTCTGAGCATGAGGAAAGTTAAATATCAGCGGTGAATGTGGGTGAAAAGTCATGTGCAGATGTGGCTATGACGAGGACTTGTGTGTACCCGGGACCTTTGACACTCATATGATCTTTCATAATAATAATAATAGATACTTATAATAATAACAATATAGCTAATGAATGCCGTAATGTCTGAATCGCTCTGAATGATCCGCAGTATGGCATTAAACTTCTCTTCTATTAGTGTGTATATTTCTTCTTCAAAAAACAAAACAAAAACAAACTTACAGTAAATTCATAATCACTTTGTGCTTGTGTTAAAGTACAAAGGCCTATGGAGATTAGAATAAAAACTGTATATTAAGATTTTCCTGTTTTTTTCCTTTTCTTTATTTTGGTGAAATGGTTTTACGTCCTTGCTGCAGGCAGCAGATGTGAGTGTTTATTTCTGCTTAAGAACTGGACATTTGAATTATATTTTTCCCTTTTAATACTTCGATAATTGGGCTTTTTTGTATTTAAAGTTTTTGTAACGCTCGTGTTCTACCAAATTATGCATATGTCCATTTTAACACTTCAAATCAAACAATATTTATAAGGCGCTTTTCATACAAAATTGTAGCACAAAACGCCTTAGGGTTCGGGGCTTAAAGGGCCCCTATTCTGATCTACAGCTGTGGAACAAAATACGAGACCACCACATTTCCTTCTGAAATCAGCATCTCTACATGTATTACAGCCATTCCATTCCAGCGTCTGTTGAATTCCAACACAAACACAAAGCTGAGCTACTTCAGTTCTTGCACCAGGAGTGGAATAAAGTCACCCAAGAACAATGTGACAGACTTGTGGAGAGCATGTCAAGACGCATGAAAGCTGTGATTAAAAATAAGGGTTATTGCACCAAATATTGATTTGTGAACTCTTCTTAAGTGTAAACATTAGTATTATGTTGTTTTAAAATGAATTTGATCTTCTTTCTTTGCATTGTTTGAGCTCTGAAAACATGGATCTTTTTTGTTATTTTGACCATTTGTCATTTTCTGTAAATAAATGCTCTAAACGATCATATTTTTATTTGGAATTTGGGGGAAATGTTGTCAGTAGTTTATAGACTCAAACAAAAATGTTCCTTTAGCCCAAACACAAACCTATAAGTAGTAAAATCAGAAAAACGGATCGTTTTGCAGTGGTCTCTTTTGTTTTTACAGAGCTGTAATGTTATTTCCTCATCAAAACATACCTGGAGTTGTGTTTTGTTTCATTCACATGTTTTACACACAAACCCTGCATATTTAGTTCTCTCAAACAGAAAACACTCTGTTCCACCTTGTGATGTCACGTAGTAAAACAACAAGAACACCACACACCTCCACGAGAACCATTTGGGTCGTTTTAGCCCTGGAAGTGCCAATCTTTACTGAACTAAAGGTAAAAGGAGCTGTTAACTTGAAAACCACCATTACATGACATCACAAGGTGGAACAGAGTGTTCTGAGCTCTGGAGATGTAGATGAATAATAAAGAGTTACTCAAACATTTGTGAATGAAACTAAACAGCTTAAATCAATTAACCATAACCATAATGTAAGTATTTCTGTACTTTTGCCACAAACTGCCACTTAACACATGCAGAACTATGATCAATATTTAGCACAGGTACAGTCCCACTAAACCAAGTCACAATTATCATCATTATCATTAGAATGATCATTATCTTGTAAACCTGTGGTGTGCGTTCGTCAGTAGCCGTTAAACGGAGGCTCACACTGACGCCACTGACTGATAAGAGGCTCATGTTATGACTCCAAACATTCTCTGTCATAACTGCTTTTTATTGAACTCTGCACAAATATGTAGTGTGTCACTTTAAAAACTATTCCCTACATCTACATATATAGATTTGTTTTACTTTTTTCAATATTTTACCAAATAGTTGATCTTTTCTTTTATGAGTAAATATGTCTTGAGCTGGGTTACTTTCCTAAACTACAACTGTAAATATCTGTGATTGGATATCTTATTTCATATTGTATTTTATATTGTATTACTTATTTTTCTATTTTATTCTGATTTGTACATATACATTTATTATTATTTTTAAAAGTATGTCTCAGTTGACACTGGGCTCTTGCTCTTTTATATATTATATTTGATATACAGCTGTGGAAAAAAATAAGAGACCACTGCAAAATCATCTTTTTTTTTTTTTTTTGCTTATAGGTTTGTGTTTGGGCAAAAGGAACATTTTTGTTTGAGTCAATAAACTACTGACAACATTTCCCCCGTTCATCCGTATTATCGTTTAGAGCAGGGGTCACCAACCCTATGCCCGCGGGCACCCGGTCGCCCGTGAGCCCCATTTCAGTCGCCCGCAGAGCAGGTTCTAAAAATAGAACAGGTCGCCCTCGTACTTATATAAATAATAATGTTTTACAAAAATGCTGCTCCTTTATATGCACATATTTTAAAGTAGGCTAATAATAAAAACACTTACAGATTTTAAAATTTAAAATATGTTGTCCGAGTTCAAAGTTCACTTATCTGCGCATGACAATGAACCTGTTTGATGCAGCTGCTCATCAAAAAAAAAAAAAAAAAAGACGAGACAGCATGGCGGAGAAGAGAAAGAAATCGTATGTTTTTAACACTGACTGGGACGAAGAGTTCTTTGTTACATGGACAAGAGAGAAGTGTGTATGTCTCATTTGTGGAGCTACAGTGGCGATTTCAAAACGGCACAATGTGGAAAGTCGCTACGAATCACGGCAGCTTCAACACAAACTTTCCCCTTAAGAGTGCACTTCGAGCTGAGAAAGCACGAGAGTTAAAGGCTGCTTTAGCCAAGCAGCAGTCTTTCTTCACTAGACCACTGAAAAAGGCTAAAAAGGCAACCGAGGCTTCTTTCAGGGCAACAAATTATTTGATAAAAAACAAAAAGACATTTTCAGATGGAGAAACTGTAAAAGGAGCGATGATGATGATTGCTGAGACTATTTTTAAAGACGAGAAAAATGGATCAGATGTCATCTCAACTCTGGCCGATGTACAACTTGGTGCGAGTACAGTGACAAGACGGGTGTCTGTTATTTCCGAAAACTTGAATGAGCAGCTGCACAAGGACGTGAATACAGGTGGTTCAGCATCCAGAGCGACGAGTCCGTGGACAACAGCAGTACGGCTCAGCTAATGGTGTTTATTATTATTATTATTATTATTTGAAATCATTCAGCCTGCTTCAATGTTGAAATTATAAGAGTTTGATTTGTTTAAAACAAAAAAGGGAGTTGAAATAATGTTAAATTTATTACTACATTACCACATTACTAGTATATTTTTGCTAATCTAATTGTGACATGTTCATTTGCACAAAATAAATGTCGCTTTGACAATGAAACACAAATGTGGTCATTTACACATAACTAATGCATGTATGCATACATTGTGATCAAATAAATAATAATACAGCGTAAAAGTGGATTATTTAGACTTTTGAATTATCTTAATTGAGCTGGTAGCCCTCGTATTATTTGATGACCTTAAGGTAGCCCTCGGCTTTGAAAAGGTTGGTGACCCCTGGTTTAGAGCATTTATTTGCAGAAAATGACAAATGGTCAAAATAACAAAAAAAATAAAATAAAACATATTTTCAGACCAAGAAACAAGATCAAATTCATTTTAAAACAACATAATACTAATGTTTACACTTAAGAAGAGTTCACAAATCAATATTTGGTGCAATAACCCTTATTTTTAATCACAGCTTTCATGTGTCTTGGCCTCCACAAGTCTGTCACATTGTTCTTGGGTGACTTTATTCCACTCCTGGTGCAAGAACTGAAGTAGCTCAGCTTTGTGTTTGTGTTGGAATTCAACAGACGCTGGAATGGAATGGCTGTAATACATGTAGAGATGCTGATTTCAGAACAAAATGCTGTGGTCTCTTATTTTTTCCAGAGCTGTACTTGTAAAATTAAATGGAGGTGGATAATCAAACATACAGAGAAATCAATACAAGAAACTGTGGAAGTGGTTTAAGATAAAATTCGAATTCTTCTGTAATACTGAGTAATTTGGTAGATTTATTATTAGAAATACTGTTTAGAAGGGTCACTTTTCTGGAACGGAGAAGTAATAAGACGCTGTGACAAACCCTCTGGGTGGAAGCAAAAAGAACATCGCAAAAAAATGTCTAACCCCTGTGTGGCCTTCACTGGATGGGGCTGGATTCACATTATTTCTGACATATTCAAGATGGAAAAGCTAACTTATACAATAAACATTCAAAGAGACACATTTTATAGTATTTGGAACAAGTGGATTAGGTATCACCACAACTAGAAAAGAACTAGAACTAAAGAACAAAAACTATCTAAGACAGAAATCTAAATCTAAAAACTAAAATCAAAGATCTAAAATCTGAAAGCAGTGCAACAGAACATTTGATGTGTGCCATGACTCGCCGTTCAAAGCACTTCATGATGATGGGGGTCAGTGCAACAGGGCGATAGTCATTAAAAGTGGCCGGAGTGGGCTTCTTTGGCACGGGAACGATGGTAGTGGTTTTGAAGCAGGAGGGAACGACAGCCTGGCTCAGAGAAGCATTAAAGATGTCTGTGAGGACATCCTTGAGCTCCTCTGCACAGTCTTTCAACACACGACCAGGAATGTTGTCCGGGCCTGCAGCCTTGCGGGTGTTGATCCTGGAGAGTGTCCTCTTCACGCTGGCTGCAGACACACACAGGGGCTGGTCGTGGGGAGGTGGTGGAG
The DNA here is from genome assembly GCA_036785185.1 of Paratrypauchen microcephalus. NCBI lineage: Eukaryota > Metazoa > Chordata > Actinopteri > Gobiiformes > Gobiidae > Paratrypauchen > Paratrypauchen microcephalus. The sequence goes on along the minus strand of JAVJIX010000178.1, from coordinate 1,767,296 downwards.
TTTTTTGGGGACGGGTGTCATTTCCTGCCTCAAACCGTGCAAAGAAGCTGTCGAGGTCGTTGAGCAGGGTGATATTGTTGTCACAGGTCTGTGGCGAGGGTTTGTAATCCGTGATGTTCTGGATGCCCTGCCACAGACTCCGTGTGTCCCTGCTGTCTCTAAAGTGTCCGGTTATTTTCTGTGTGTATTTGTGTTTGGCTTTCCTGATTCCACGGGACAGGTTGGCTCTTGCTGCCCTCAGATGGGGGACATCCCCAGCTCTGAAGGCAGCGTTCCTGGCTCTCAACAGCCTGTGAACCTCCCCTGTCAGCCATGGCTTCTGGTTAGCCCTGGTGGTGATGGTTTTTGTGTGTGTGACATCACCAATGCATTTGGTGATGTAGGAGGTCACAGTGTCTGCGTACTCCTCAATGTCAGTGTGATTGTTGTATGTGGCGGCCTGTTTGAACACTGCCCAGTCTGTTGTACCGAGGCAGTGCTGTAGTGCAGACGAGGCCCCCTCTGGCCACACCTGGATCTGCTTCAGAGCCGGCCTGGAGACCCTTACACGGGGTCTGTATGCCGGTCTGAGCACAACAGAGATGTGGTCAGAGAGGCCTATGTGGGGGAGGGGGTAAGCCTTGTATGCTCCCTTGTGTGGTGTGTAAACCATGTCCAAAATGTTGTTTACTCTGGTTGGGAAATCAACATGCTGATGCATTTGTGGCATGACAGTCCTGAGGTCTGCATGGTTGAAATCCCCGGCAAGGATAAAAAATCCGTCTGGGTGAGCAGTCTGTTGCTCACTAATGGAGTTATGCAACTCGTACAGTGCCTCCCTTCTATCTGCGTTGTTCGATGTGGGGGGGGGGGGGGGGTAAACAGCGACCAGCATGATTGCCGTAAATTCCTTCGGGAGATAAAAAGGCCGGAGTAGTCCGAAGCACGCTAGCTTCTCCTCTAATGCAGTGTCCAGGGAGTTGTGCTGGGCAGTTCTGCCGATGTCCAGCAAGAACTGCCTACTGTACTTGTTAAAAAACACTTATGGCGAACAAGACAGACTCGACAGAGGCGGCGAAAATACTACGCTATCGGCCGGAAGAGACGCGCTGCCATCTTGGTTAAACAAAAACTTGATATTATTATTGATTTTATAGCCTGTGCGGTCCTCTTTAAATACTGTTTAAATCAGGGGTGTCAAACTCATTTTGGTCCGGGGGCCATATCCAACCTACCGGACCGGATCAGAAAACTCATGGCAAATATACCCCAGAAATAACAACAAGTCCAAACATTTGTGCAGATAAACGCAAATCTATTACAGAAGTCTTTTTTATTTGATGAACTCTTTCTTTTACAAAATATTATAATATTATGAACAACCTGAAACTTTAAGAAAAATGCTATTTCAACACAAGCGTACAGGTTTCCCATTCACCTCCTGAACAAATAGGAATTAGTCCATTTTTCTTGGAAAATCCTGCACTCGGTGTCCACTTTTCTCATTTTTGACATTTTGCTGATGAGGGCGTCACGTCAACAGTCAAAACGATGCTCCTTTAAGAGCATCTGGAAAGAGGCGAGTCTTCATTTGTGCTGCTCTGGTGGGAGGGGCCACGTACAGAGGCTCTGGTGGGAGGGGCCACGCACAGAGGCTCTGGTGGGAGGGGCCACGTACAGAGGCGCTGGAGACGCTGCTATGCTAAACTGTGCTGAGAATTTCCAATATTTTAATAGAAAATTAAAATACAATTAAAATATTTTAATAGAAATCAACTGAGGGCCAGATTAAAGGTCTTGGAGGGCCAGATCTGGCCCCCGGGCCACATGTTTGACACCCCTGGTTTAGAGTTTGATAATATTATTGATTTTATATCGGTGCGGTCCTCTTTAAATACTGTTTAGAGTTTGATAATATTATTGATTATATAGACCCCTTTACCGTTAGTAAACAGACGTGACGTCAGCGGCATGTGCGCGCACTCTTGACCCAGAATCAACCATGGCGGACCATAGCGGAGTATCTGAACGACAGGGAGAGCTACATTCAAGAGCTCACGTTGAGCAACGGGGTTCGACTACCAGATCCTTATGCGATCACGGAGTGGCAGTACGACTGCAGAAAGTGGCCAGATCAAGATTCAAGATTAGCCTTCATTGTCTCCCTTGGGAGAAATTTGTCCTCTGCATTTAACCCATCCTGTCATCAGGAGCAGTGGGCTGCACTTTACTGCGCCCGGGGACCATCTCCATGATCTTCTTGGTTCGGCTTGGTCAGGACCTCAGCTGGAGAATCCTCCCACAGGTGGCTCACGTCACAACGGGCCTTGCTGTATCTTCTGCCATGGGGGCTGCCATGGGGGCGAGGTGGGGTTAAGTGTCTTGCCCAAGGACACAACGGCAGCGCTCATCTGTGGGAGCTGGGATCACACGCGGTCAACCCGTCAAGAGCGGGATTCGAAACCCCGTCAACCCCTGAATCACCAGGCAAGCGCTCTACCAATTGAGCTACTGCCGCCACTGTTATTTAGTGGAGAAGCCCAGCGTGTATACAAGAGAGAAAGTGCATACAAATCCATGGATGCCTACCAGTTTGCCGTGTGTGGCCATGTACAGGAGGTAAAATACCACGATATCAATGGGGAGTTTTGTGTGTTGGCATCTGATGTTCTCCCCAGTCAAAGACAAGGCCACAAGACGACCATGTACAATGCTTGGGCTATCATCAACAAGCGCGAGAACTACGTTCTGACCGCCAACTGCACTTGCGTTGCGGGGTAAGTAACATACTACGACTTAATTCACGAGTCACAGATGTGATCTCAGTCATGTCAAATGCCATTTATGATGGTCATGCGAAAACTTATCATGCATTTTAACAAAGTTATTCGTGTTGGTTTACATGTGTCTGTCGTAGAGGTTACCCGGTTAATATGTCTGTGAGCTTTGCGGTGTCCTGTGCTTGCTCGTTAATCAGCATGATTAAACACCATTGAACACCTGGGTAAATGACCCTAAACAAGCAGCAGGTGTTCACTTGTGTGTATGTCAGTTGAATGATATGAACTATCATTTATTCCATCTGTTTCTCTTTATTTGAGTTCTTCTCTTCTATATTTTCGCTGGGGTTTTATGGCAGCGGTGACTTTGTTTGAGTCAGCACTGCGCGCGCATTCAGTGATGACGGAGCTTTCAAACTGGTCTCTTTAAAGGGATATGCCACCCCCAGGTCAAATTTGGGCATCTCCCCACAGTCCAGAGACTAAAATAAGTGGTGGAAAGCGTTTTCCTGCTCACCCAGCCATTGTCCGAGTCTGTCGCCACTGACCACCGCGGTATCTGCAGCTCCTCCGCCTTAGACTGGAGTCTAACGTAGCCAGAGAAAGATTTCGGCCAAAAGGAATTAATTTGCTCGATGCGTTTCCCAATTACTTTGTGTGTAGTGCGCATTCATATCGAGTGCAAATAAATGTGCAAATCAACACGGAGAGCTTGCCTTGGTCATTTTGGGTGGGAACTATTTTCCAGTGCGTAAGAATACAGTCGTATTACGCACCACGTTGTGCAACAGGGGAACTCCCTTCCCGGTGCGTAACTGGGATTCCCCTGGTAGCGTGCTGCGTGATACGGCTGTATTCTTACGCACTGGAAAATAGTTCCCACCCAAAATGACCAAGTCAAGCTCTCCGTGTTGATTTGCACATTTATTTGCACTCGATATGAATGCGCACTACACACAAAGTAATTGGGAAACGCATCGAGCAAATTAATTCCTTTTGGCCGAAATCTTTCTCTGGCGACGTTAGACTCCAGTCTAAGGCGGAGGAGCACCAGATACCGCGGCGGTCAGTGGTGACAGACTCGGACAATGGCTGGGTGAGCAGGAAAACGCTTTCCACCACTTATTTTAGTCTCTGGACTGTGGGGAGATGCCCAAATTTGACCTGGGGGTGGCATATCCCTTTAAGTCCGTGTGTACAGGGGCGGCGCTAGGACCCGGGGGGCGGCGCTAGGACCCGGGGCGGACGGGAGGGCGTAGTCTCGCGCCGGTTGAAGAGGAAGCTCGCGCGCACATCCCCGCGAGCGGCAGCAGCGCGAGCGATGCGAAGACTGAGCACGAGGCAGTGAGGAGACGACGGATACTACCCTGAAAACATACCCCACACCCGGACCCCTGATACCCCCGCTGATACCCCCGCTGCCTCCTCTCGCCCCGGACACACGCGGCCATGTCGGTGCTCGCGCTCCACGAGTACGAGTTCGAGCGGCAGTTCAACGAGGACGAGGCGATCCGGTGGATGCAGGAGAACTGGTGAGACACACCGACACACGGGGACAAACACGGGGACAAACACGGGGACAAACACGGGGGACAAACACGGGGACACGTGCGGGGGACTCTTCGGGATTACATTGATCTCATTATTTCCTCCTCCGCGCGGCATCATCGCCAAATGTTCTTCCGCAGACTCACGGACACATCGCACAGGCCTCTGTGTCATATTAAACCTACAGTGGCAAATAACTCACATTATCATGTGAAATTAGCTCTTTATTTGTGTGTTTTTCCACTCTTTTCTTTCATAAACCTTCTGATTCATCTGTGCCAACTTGAGTGTCGTAAATTGATGGTCACAGTAATTAAAGCACCTGAAAAACAAACACTAGTATCACATTCCGTAGAGCTGAATCATGTTTAGGATTAAGTGACCAAACCAGAACTTCTGTTTACCTGTTTTACCAGGGACAGTCCCAGTCCCAGCACATTTATCCAGAACCAGTGATTTGTTCCAGTTTTGTACAATAACTTTCCAAAATGGATCTATTTTTAACCAATCCAGATATTTTTTGGACATTTTTTGTATAAAACTAGTAATTTGTTCCAGTTTTATACAAAAAATGTCCAAAGTGTCTTTATTTTTAACCAGTTTGACACCTGCGAACAAAAAGAGGCATGAATTCTTATTTGTTTAGATAAAATGCTGAAAATCTGCTTAAAAATTTACAAACGCAAAGAAAATGTGACTACACTGACTCACATTAGTGCAATTTCCCTTAATTATACACTCGTTTTACAATTTTTTATTTTTTTTAATTACCAGTCACCCAAAACCGGAGACGTCCCTGTTTTTTAGATTTATCCCATTAGATCATCCTCCGTGTGGCATCATCGCTAAAAATGCTCAAAGTGTCTTTATTTTTAACCAGTTTGACACCTGCAAACAAAAAGAGGCATGTTATTGTAAATTGTTATTTGTTTAGGTAAAATGCAGAAAAGCTGCTTAAAATTTACCAAAACGCAAATAAGATGCAACACTACTGACTCTCATTAGTGCAATCTCCCTTAATTAAGACACTCGTTTTACATTTTTTTTTAATGACCAGCCAAAACCAGAGACGTCCCTGTTTTTTACTTTCAGAATGTTTTTTACTTTCAGAATGTTTTTTTACTTTCAGCTTGTTTTTTACTTTCAGAATGTGCTCACCCTTCACCTGCTCCTTCTAATGACATGTGGAAATAATTAGTTTGAATTAATTAGAAAGTTTTTTCCAACAAAATCTTACAGGGAAATTACAGATTGACTGGGATTTTTTTCATGGAGGATGTCCCGATTGTTGGGAATCCAGAGCAACGGCCGAAAGTTCTGATATTTTTAGACCGATATATACCAAAATCTATAATTTCATTTTGCCAAAAGTTCACCGCAGCCCTTTTTAACTTAAAACCGGTAAGAGTATTCACGTTTTGCACAGTTCTTTTCTTTTACACTAAAATGTTTAAAGTTTTATAGGTGGCTTATCCTTTAGGCAGCACGTCAGGCAAAACAAAACATCGACCTGGAGATTTAAAACCGCCCTTTCCCTCATATATCCCTCATATATCGCTCTATTTCTGTTAATAATCTCCTGGAACTCCTTTAGCTGCTTCCATATGTCACCGTTTTGTCCTCCTGGTGCCGGGTGTAGACCAAATCGAGCGGCTAATTGGAAGCATTTTTCTATTTGAGCACAAAATGAAGAATCCGTTGATGATGGATGTGCGGGATGGTGAACGCACCTTTAGCTCTTTTATCGAGTGGTGATCTGAAACGGGACTGAAACGGGCTCTACTGGACGCCATAGCGGACATGAGTGTTCAGTTGGGTGTTCTGATATGTTATTGTTCAGTGCTTGGTTGTGGAACAGGCTTTGCCATAAGAAAATGGCTGTGACGGCCTTTGTGGTTAGTCCAGGGTTTCTGGTTTAGTCCATTTGGTTAAGGTTTAGCCCAGGGGTCGGCAACCTTTACCACTCAAAGAGCCGTTTGGAGCCGTTTCACACCGTAAAGAAAACACTGGGAGCCACAAAACCCTTTTGAAATTTAAAATGAAATGACACGGAAATAACGGCTTTGCCTTTGTGCCATAGAATTACATTTTGAAAATGAACGAACTAAAATAAAATACATTTTAATTAAATACACTGGTGCCTCGCTGTATCGTGGTTCACTTTTCGTGGCCTCACTGTTTCGCAGATTTTGTTTATTCCAATTTTTTTTAATAGTGTATCAACGCACATTTCTGCGTCCTGATTGGCTGAGGGACTGTAGACCTTTGCTGATTGGTCAGTCCTTCTCCTCCGTGTCTCCTGTACGTCAGATTTATATAAATGTTGGATCGCAGTGTGACTCTGAAGTGCTGTATGTTTGTTTCTCCCCGACAAAACCCACCACAGCGAAGCGGCGCCAGGACGAAGAGGCTCGGTCAGAAGAACTGTGAAATACACACCAAATACACTTTGGTTTCCTTCTATAATACTGTGGCTTTTTTGTTGAAAATCTATGAACGTTTGAGTGTTTAAACGAGAGAGAAATGTGAGAAAAGGTTAATTCCAGTGTGAGAAAAGTGTAGAATGTGTGTGGTGAGGCGTTTCTGTGTTGATGAACCGAGACATTGCGATAGATTTGAGCCTCGTGCACTTCGCTCAGAGCTCCCGACACGAAACACGCCAAACGATACAGTAGACGTATCGGTCAGGTGACGTTTCTTAAAGTGATGCACAGCGACAGCGCGACACCGGAATCATACGTTTGGCTCATCACTCTCTTACCAGTTTGTAGTAAAATAAGTTCATGGATGAGTTTGTACTAGGGGTGTAAAGATGAACCGATTTGGATCGGTTATCGGTCTGTGACCTCTGCGATCTGAGTGTACCGATCAGCGGAGCCCGGATCGGTCCAAATTCACTACGAAAGGTCCGATGCACCGGATTTACGGCCAAGAATCGGTTCTCGGCTCCTGAGCGGTCTCTGTCATGGCGCAGAAGCCGCCTGTGTGTGTTTGCGTTCTTTAGCGAACGGTGGGTGGTTCACTTACCTGGGGTTGAAGCTTATTGGCTGGTTAACTGCCAATCATGCGAGCGGCACGGGCTGTAGGCGGAAGCGAGCAATGTTTGTATGTGTCTCGTCAGGACAGTGTAGGACAGATCGCCTTGTTTGACAAGGTAGGAAGATTCGACAGAACACCGGTAAGATACGCTGTTTCCATTTATTGAGCTGTTGTTTAAGTTCATTTGGTGCGCTACCGCTATTTATGGACATGGTTCGTATGCGTGGTTAACTTTTGTGCCGGTGTTGTGTCGCGGTGATATCAGTCTGATGTTTCACTGTCAGCTCGATAGTTTCCATGGCAGCTATAAACCATAACAATTGTATGATTCTAGTGTTTTTATTGTCACGGTTAGTGGATTGGGTGATTTATTTAGACAACATTCATGTATTGGCAATGTATATTTGATTTGGGCTAAAATTGACTTGGCTAATTTACTTTTGTGTGAAAATACAATGTATAATCAGAATTGGTGCATTTGTGTATTTACTGTAGATACTTATGATTTGTGTGTATAGAAATGTACTTCACACACAGATGATTTTTGTCTCAAAGGAGACTGAGGAAATGTTATAAGATGGAGAGAAAGTATTAGTTATTCAGTGGATTTAACATTCTAGTGTTTTCTATAACTGCCTAGTAATATCTATCTTCTTGTCAGTGATATGTTTCACTTTTACACTTACTGAAACTCATGAGTGACTCAAGCACTAATTACTAATTCTGATTCATTCTGATTTTTGACTTTAATAGGCAACTTGCTTGTTTTATAATGTCTTTTTTTATTTTTGATATCTAACCTTATTGTTTTGTGTTGCTTGAGGGAAGGAATGTGTTGTATTTGAAGTATGAGCAGAGTTTTGCAAACCGGATTGTCAGTTTTTCACTAGGCCTGGTGTATTGTCTGTTGGACACTAAATAAACAAAAGGATACTATTTTTAAAGCACTTGGGAGTAAAGTTGTCAATTTGTATTGAATCGAAATTAACCGAACCGGATCGGATCGAATCGTACCAGATCGTACCGGATCGTTTACTAATTTTATGAATCGTCCCTGAATCGAATCGTAGCCTGTGAATCGAGATTCGAATCGAACCGTTTTGTGAGTGAAAGATTCACACCCCTAGTTTGTACTAAATTCAAATGAGATAATTTGGAAGAGAAATGACCAAAATCAACCTTACATCTTGTCCCAGAAATATCGCCGTAGATCATCCGCCATCGGCTACTCTGGATCTCCAAGACAAAATGCACATTGGTCAAAGGTCAATCTGTACTATACTCGCCTAACCTGGCCTAATCCCGCCTGTTATACATTTAAAAAGAGTTTATTGATTTTATAATTTAAATATAGAGTATTCATTGATCAGACTGACATGTAATCTCTTTCCATAAAAAGTGTGTATTTAGTGAAACGGGCGACACTGGCACCTGACCGAGTGTTTACCAAAGGCAGGGATCCTCCGTGGTCCAGACGAGCCTGGTGAGCGCTCGGTGTTGCTGGTGTGATGAGCGAACCGTGCCGCGGCAAACGCTGCGTGTTCGAATGTAGGTCAGAGGCAGCATCCTTTTGTATGTCCTAACGTCCCGGTGATCCAGATCTGTGCCACGCTGGACACCAATTCCCATCAGGTGATTTAAATCAACATTGACTGATCTAAAGTCCAGATCTCAAATTTGCTTTTTTTGTTTGTTTGTCAATTGCGCTGGATGCTGGACAGTGTGCAGTCTTGATGAAAATGTCATTTTTAATGCCCCTTTCTGCTCTCACACGGGGCACAGTGGCCTGGCACTCTTGCCCTACAGCTGTGGTTCTTAACCTGGGTTTGTTCCAATCCTAGGGGTTCTGGGAGTCAGTCTCAGGGGTTCGGCGGAGGTCAAGACACACACCCGACTTATATTTTTATACCGTTTGTTACAACATATCTTTGCGAGCGATCCTTTTTGAGGATGCTGGACACAAAAACTAAGAAAAGGAACAGACTTTACTGTGAAAATGACATGAGAAGCCGCATGTCTGAACTGATCTCTCAAAGGCGACAGCAGAAGTCGCACTGATTTGCAGTAAATATTCATTATTATTGTAGCCTGATGGAAATTAGGTGATGGGTGTGAGTTAAAATGTTAAAAATAATAAATAGCATAAATACAATGTTAATTATTGGAATACATAAGGTTAAAAATGAAAACCGTTTCAGTGTGGTAGTGTTAAAGGTCATGTGTTTGTGAAGAGGTCGTGTGTTGTGAGTTCAGGCCTTTATTGGTTTTGTGACGTTAATACACGGTTCATTTTGTGCACCAGGAAAACATAAACCCATGTCTTGAATTTAAAAAGATATTTGATCTTTCTATAAAGAAGGGTTTGGTGAATTTGCATATGAAACTGGTGGGGTTCAGTACCAACAACAAGGTTAAGAATCACTGCCCTACAGTGAAAATGTTGCCAGTTCAGTTCCTTGTGTTTTGTTCTTTATCTTTGAGGTGAAGTCTAAGTCTGGCTAAGTATGTCTTTTTTTTAAAAGTATGTCTTTTTTTTTTTAATGGCAGCATTGTTAAAACCCAAAGCCAGTGAACATATTTTTCAGAATATAAGCTTTTCTTTACACAGCTCCTGTGTTTTTTTTGTTTTTGTTTTTTTTTCCTCCTTTTGATTTGAATAGGTTTTTCTATCCAAATGAGCCGGAGCAGTTTATTTTCATCCGGAGTTGTCAGTGCTTATGAATGCTGAAAGGGGGAGCACAGTGTGTAGGAGCTGTCCAGTCCCTAGTACTGACACACAGCCAATCATATTCATGTTCTGATGTCTGCTGACAGAGCACTGGCCAATCAGAGGCCGGCTGGTCTGTGCCGACTCTCCCCCCGTTAGACCACAGCACATGGAGACTCAGAGCGGCGCCCACAGCCAAACAACCTGAGCAATGATGAGCCTAAGTGATTTTATATCCAGTAGAATGAAGCTAAAATAATAGTTGTCACATACAGACTGCTCCTGTTTGTAAAAAGCCTTTCCTGTAATGTGGTGGTCATAACCTAAATATTACAGCTGAAACTCTTACTGTGGCTCCTGCTGTGTTCCTTATGGAGAAATTCTGTGTCTAAAGGTTCCATGTTGGACCTTTAGACACTAAAGGTTCCATGTTGGGCTCCACAAATATCACATCGTAAAACTAAAATGGACATTCTATTACCTCCATGATTGCAAACCATAAAATGTGTTTTTAATTAAAACTATGCTAGTTTTAAACTATTTTGATACTCAGCAATAGACTCAATACTAGATATCCGTTCCGATACCACAATAATCAGACCCCGCAGGATTTCGCGGGCATTTTTTGTGATTGTTGCGGCTAAAATGCCTGAATTTGCGTGAGCTTTTCCAAAAAGTTGCGATGAAAGTTGCGGTGCTTTTAAGGTTTTTGTTGTGATTTTGTTGCGGGAGGAAGTGAAAGTTGCGATAAATAGTTGTGATTTTCCCTTTTTGTAATTAAAGTTGAGTAATATTTTGAATACTGAGTTATTACTGACAAAGAATAATACAAAGACACAGAGATCACAGATATGGTCCTAAAACAACCTTACCAACATTGAAAATAAATGACTACTAGGAGGGGAACTGTTTCGGTCTTTTGCTGTTATTTTTGTGGCCAAATGGCGCCGCAGACATGTTTCTTTGCCATTAGAAGCCGTGTCCCAGTTCCCAGAGTGCGCGGCTCGGAGCGTGGCCCGAAGGGCATGTGCGACACACATTTCGACAGAACACCAGCGCGACGACTGCTGTCCCACTTCTTTTTTGTCCCATGCGCAGTTAACACGCGGTCCGAAGACCGCAGTCGTTAAGCGGTCCGCGGACTGCAGTCGGGGCTGAGCAAGTGTGCACCTCCTTGACTGCAGTCTGAGCCCCCTTCGGGCCGCGCTCCGAGCTGTGCGCTCTGGGAACTGGGACACGGCCGCAGTTTGGTTTTGTCACACGGAAGTAAAGCAGAAGGAAGTTGCTCGGCGTTCAATACGTCGCCGTTGATTGGTCAGAATTAGTAAAAATTGCGGGAAAGTTGCGGTGATTGGTCAAAATTGCAACACCGCCCTGAATTCACGGGGATTGGCTGAAGTTGCAAATCGCAACATCGCGAGTTCCAGGAGCGTCTGAATAATGGTCTTTTTTTAGGCCAGGCATGTCCAAGCTATGGCCCATGGGCCAAATGCGGCCCTCAGACAAATTTTTCTTGTCCCTCAGGCTTCCAGGTGAATTGGCCCAAAATTAATTTATTACCTTGAGCAGAACTTTTGACTGCAAGTTTTTTTTTTTTTTTTTAAATCTACCTCGATAAGACAATATTTAATATCTATTGTGTAATTTTGAGGATCTTGGCACGAATAAAGGACTGAAGCTCATTCTAACGTGTTAAACATGCAGATATTTCTATTACTGACTGTCCTGAGCACCGGTCTGTGGCCCTCGGCCCTCTGCTTGGACACCCCTGAGTTAGGCAATAGATTTTAAACATTAAATCATAGTACTTTTATATAACAATGTGCCTTTTATCTGTGTAATCCTCAGTCGTCCAGGCGGATTCCACATTGATCCTGGGGCGTGTACTCGTCTGGCCTCACACTTCTGATTCTGACCTGTGACTTTTTTGTATTGCCCAGATGAGGAGCTTATTTCAATACTAGTTTTAGCATCGACTCATATTTGATTTTATTTAATGCTTTTGACAACCTTTCATTATAGCACTGCTTTTTGGAACTACTGTAGTACTACTTAAAATATGTAAATAACTCCCCAGCGCTTAACCCTTTTTTGGCCAGTCCAGATGTAAATGCAGGAGTAAAATTCATATTCATATCAAAATCATATTTCTCAACAAGGGTTTCCTGTTGTTTATGACTTTGTGACTACAAAACTCCGCTCTGCTCTCTGACAGTTGTGAAAAGAGCTCATGAACTTGAGTGAGTGATGAGGATGTTCGGAATGCAGTAAATGAGGAATAACTTTGGAGCACTGCAGTTTGTTTTTCACATTTTTAAAAATCAGGTCTCTCTTCAAGGTTTGTTATATCCTACTTTGGATAACCAGCATTCAAAAGCCCACAAACACTGTAGGAAACGCTGAAATCAGATCCTAATTGATACTAAAAATGAAGCCAGTGTTAATGCACAACACTGTTGGAGGGGAACCCATACGGAGGTACTAAGATTTTAATGTTAAATTGCATTCTATCGTCTAAATAAAGTGTTTTTATCATCATTGTGATATGTAAATTTGGTATTCAGTCTATTCTTACTATCAGTTTGAGTTTGAAATTTTAGAATCGTGACGACACAATTGGAAAACCAGCATTCAGAAACTACAGGCGTTGTATATTCCACAATCCTCCCGCTGCTTATAGGCTTCTTTAGACTTGTGTATTTCCATCAGATAAAAGTGTTGGCATTGTTTGTACTCCGCACGGGCGGAGACTGGTACATCCATCTAACGTATTCCCCTGACAATGGAGCCCACAGCAAACGGCTCATTGTAAATCAGCCACGACGATTGAGAGAACGCTCCCGAGCTAATAAGTCTAGGAAGTAGGAACCAACTAGCTGAAAGGACGTGCTGTTGTGTATCGGCGAATATCCATTTTGAAAGAGAGGATTATTGTGCTTGTGTCTGCTATAGTCATCATCTTTGACAGCCACGGGTCATTGTTATAATTTGGATTTTAAATGGCAATATTCACCTAAAACAACTTGATTAAAAAGTCCACAAGTCCAGGGAATGATGTCACCTTTAATGTCACCTTTGTGCCAGAACGACGACTGTTGCTGCCTAATCTTACGTGTGTCACAGATTAAGGAAATACAATTGGAAAATGGAAGTAATTACAGAACAATGGGTGTATCGTTGTGTTGATCTGAACACAGGTGTGTCCAGATTACTCAGTCATGCATGAATCACTCTTTGCCTTTGTTAAAGGTGTGCTAAGTTTGGTTTAGTTTGGTTTAGTTTGGTTCTGAAGTTATTTTACATGCAAACAAAGTAGGGCTGTGCAAATAATCAACTTTGTTTATGGCTTCATGGACATGTAACTGCTTTGCCTGGAACGTTCCTCAGAATGCCATAAATCTCCATAGAGAATGTTCCAGAGTTTAGCTTTAAATTTCTATCTTTAGAAAGTTGTGCAGACTGTGTGTTTGCCATCACAAATCTTGTGAAAAATCACGACGAGGCAATAGGGCTGCAGGATAAATCAGGATCAAATCAAAATCACAACTGGCAAATCGCAAAAGATTAAATTTAATACCGTTGTTTTATTCTGAACGACAAAATATTGTCATTCTGCCTAAAAAAAAAAGGCCAACCCTGGAGTTGAACTATGTATATACATGTTCTGAAATATAATATAATCCTTGTATTCATTCGTCAGTTCATATTATCTTTTTGTCAATTCTTCTGGACGCATTAAATTTTAATTTTGAACAGAATCCCAGAATCCTTTTATTGAAGCACTTGACACCAGCAGTGATTATATTTTTATTCTGGTATGCATATTGGTATAAAAGTCTATTCTTTTCCAGGGGACACTGACGATGAAAACAAACAAGACTGAGATGGAAAAAAGGAGAATATTGCTTTGTGCATCTTTCACCGGGACATTGGTTGAGTGATGTATTATAATTAATGTTAATAGTCTATACAACTGCAGACTGTAGGCACCACGGGGTCACCACGGGGGCACCACGGGGTCACCACGGGGGCGCTGGCGAGGGCTCGGTGAACATGGGGATGTGAACCGCTGACTTCTGCTGCTGACGCCAGACTCGGCCCGCACACTTGTTTATTGTGCAAGTATGAGGGACATGACGGTCGTACAAGAAATTTCTTTATGGTCAGCAAATTTTCAAAAATCTGGTTTACTTCCCTAAAGTACATCATCATTGTACAAGAGAAGTGCTCGAACCCTCGGGACAACGATTTACACATTTCACTGGTAGCAAAGGTACAGTGCTACACCATCAGCGCCATGGTATAGAATATTATAGTAGTAATATAGTTTGTAGGATTGTTTGGATACTCATAGTGTTATTCTAGTTTTTAAAATGACACAAAAACTGCCACAAAAACCCCAAAAACGATATAATTCCCCACAGTTCTGGATGTGACGCATGTTTATTCCATCTTGTTTCCAAAGGGCACTGGAAGTTCATTTTGACACCATTTTGCTTTTGACTTTTTGCTTTTTTCTTTTCGTCTTTGAACAGATTAAGAAAAAAAAAAGCAAAATGGTGTCAAAATCAACTGGAATAAACGTGTCACATCCAGAACCGTGGGGAATTTATAACCGTGATGGATGCGTATGATTTAAGATATTAACAATATTGATATCCGATATATTAACAAACAGCCGTATGATGCTCTATTTACATTTGGCTCATAAATCTGTTCAAAAAGGGCACACAGAACGGGTTAGCGCTAAAGAATATCGGTATTGAAGTTTCTGTATCTGTCGGCTGATGCCAATACTAGAACAGACATCGCCCATCCCTAATATAATGCACTAATAAGTAGGGTTGGGAGATGTGGGGGAAAAAATGTATTGATGGATCTTGTTTTTAATAAGATGTCCATCTTATTAAAAACAGACGTGGATGAGCAGATGCACCGCACAGAGACCGTGGGAGAGAGACACTGGACTTTTAGTCAGATTGTGCCGATTTAAGTCAAAACTGGCATAAAGGCATACACTGCGTGTACATGATGGGATTGGATTTCTCCAAATCCGATCCCGTTACTCGGCGGGTGGTCTGTCCTATAATCCACGTGCACATGAAACTTGTGTAATGGGATAATGGTCAGCGACCCGGCCGGCTCCAGTACGTTATGTGGCGCTGTCGTCCAATACTTCTGGGTGATGGCTACTCAATAAAAACACAAACTATGTGGCGGTTACAAAGATGGCGCTCAAGGAGTCTGCCGGAGCAGCGTTGGTGTACGTGTTGTGCATTCTTTCTTTGCAGACATGATTTTGTCTGACTTTTCCGGCAACAATCGTTACTTATGACGGCGTCGGCGCCTCCTGCCACTTCCGGGTGAAATCCCTGGCGAAAATTCCTGCACATGCGCAGTACTCCGATCCGATCCGATATCGTGCACAAGGTGGCACCGAGCGGATTACTATGGGCCTAAACCAGGGGTTCCAATCGGATTGGGGAAACCAATCCCTGTACGACCCTTAGCCTGTGCACATGGATACGATCCCGATCGGTTTGTGGTCGGATTCCACTCGTCCATGTGACCGCAGTGATGCTCGCTGTGGCTCAGGCTACTTTTTCCTAAACAAGAGCGTAAATCCTCGTCTGCACCGCCCGTTCTTACTGCCACATGACGGGCTGTAGATGTTTCGATTAAAATGCATGTGCCGTATCATCAGATCTATTGATCTTTAGATTTTTGGCACAGCCTCACTAATAAGAAACGCCTTCTCATGTTTGATGTTATAAACTTTAGTAGTGCAGATTATTTCTGCTAAAACTGAGGTCAAATCTACGATTGTCGTTTTGATTGGCACTAAAATGAGCAGCGAGAATTGCTAATGCTAAATGACTGTGCACCTAGTAGAACCTGGGCTCTTTTTTGCATTTCTTTGACCTGTTGTAAACAGACGCGAGTGGTCTGACTGGTTTTGGAGTTTGACGATGTTGTTGACAATTACCTGAAGCACAAATAGTTCTGTGGAACAGTCTGTCCCTTTGCAGCTGATGCCAGATTTTCATCTTCATTCAGAGGAAGGAGGTATTTAAATCTGTCCGACTCGTTCTCCCTTTAATCCCTTTAGCGCGTTGTTAATATCTATTCATGTTTCTCTTTAGATTAACCTGTTATTAACCTGATTAACCTGACTGTTGAAATGAAGCCAACGAGAACGCTGCTTTTGGCTCTACTTCAGGTTGACAAAAGTAAAAATAGTTTTACGTGTCACAAAATGCTGCTTTTACAATATACAAAGGTCACTTACTGCAGCTTCACCCTTTTTGATGCTGAAGTGCATTCCATTTTTTATGCTACTGTAAATCACCCTTTGAGTGTTGATTCCTAATTGATTGTCACAAATGATCAGTTGGTGAGCTTTAGCAGGGTGACGAGGAGCTGCTGACTCACACGCTGCTCACACGTCAGCAGCTCTGTGCTTTGCAATGGGCTGAACGGCCTCGGAGGTGAATGTCATCCCACTGATCTCTCCTCATCTGCTCCTGCATTCATCATTCTAAAATCCCAGCAGTGTTCTTCCTATGTTAAAAAAAACCCGCTGACTAATGTTCCTCTGGAGTGTCCTGGATGATCACATTCCACTACTACATTTAATCAATTAGATTAGTCTACGGCACGTTTCAGGTGACTTCATTTGGTTTCAGCTTTCAGAAGTTTGCAATAGGAATTAATGTTGCTGTTACCGGCCGATACTGATATTAGCCAATACGATATTTATTTTTAATTCTGAGATCACATTTTATACAGACTGAAAATCATGCAAAATGAATTTTTGAATGTCTTTTTTTTTCAAAATGTGTTTTGACTCCTGATTGTTTTTTTTTTGTTTTTTTTCTCCCCAATAAATTATTATTATTTTTTTTTTAATAGTGTAACATTGTGTGCTGCTTCCTGATTGGCTAAAGGACCTTTGCCATTGATGTTATAGATGGGGGACGTGGGGGGCGGGACCAGACTGGAACTAGACCAGGACTAAACGTGGACTAAACCAGGGCTAGACCAGGACTAAACGTGGACTAAACCAGGGCTAGACCAGGCCAAAACTAGGTCTAAACCTGGATTGGACCAGGACTAAACCTGGATTGGACCAGGACTAAACCTGGATTGGACCAGGACTAAACCTGGATTGGACCAGGACTAAACCTGGATTGGACCAGGACTGGACCAGGTCTAGACCTGGACTAGACCAGGTCTAGACCAGGATTAAACCACGGCGTGCGGCTCTTTGCCTGGTTTGGTGCGGCTCTTGTGTTCGTTCATGTCGAGGTTTGATGTGCTCGGACTGCGTGCTTCCTCCTCAGGACCGTGGACGTGGTCCCGAGGAGGAGGCACGGTTTGGGCACGGTTCTCGTGCTCGCCGCCCCGGGTGGGATGCCCCGGGTGGGATGCCCCGGGTGGGATGCCCCGGGTGGGATGCGCAGTCTCGCGCCGGTTAGGTCCACTTCACTATTAATACATTTTGTTGAAAATCTACGAAAGTTTGAGTGTTTAAACGAGAGAGAAATGTGAGAAAATGTTAATTGGAGGTTTTACTGTCCTGACAAATATCGGCCGTTAATATCGGCCCACTTTTACACATCGGGCCGATACGGATATGTTAAAATTGGGTCAATATCGGCTGATACCGATGTTAATGCCGATATATCGTGCATCCCTAGTTTGCCACTAGAAAAACAAATCCTAACCCTACTGAAGTGTTTTTAGTCGGAAGGAGAAATCCAGGGTTGGACATGTTTGTGTGTTTATGTGTTATGCAGTTTGGAGCTGTCAAAAGTATTGAAAATCAGTTAATACCGTAATTGCTACTAAAACTAGTCTTGAAACTATCCATTTTGAGCTGGTGTCGATACTAAAAGTCACATTGACGGGACAAATGAACCTTTCCTGAGTATCAGAACAAAAGCACATGGATTAATGTCTCCACATTGACCACTATGGACAACTGAGGGATTACACAGATATAAGGCCGCATGGAAATGTACTATGTCCCCAGATAATTGCGTCAACTCAAATTCCGATTGATTGCTGCCCTAGATAGATCTGATCTGAAAAATGTGCAGCTGGCACACCTCTGTACAGGAGACAAAGGACTAAAAGGACTACGCCACTGTGGCACCAGAGATAATTGTGATTGATGGATGGTATCATCGTGCAAGGACAAAATGACGCACGTACACATTTTAACAGATCAAACTAGTACAAATTCCATCTGATGATCTGAAATGGTCTGATGCAGCCTGGACAATGAGGCGGTTGGTTATGTAGGGCGTCTCACTGTGATGCTGATGCTTCCTGACTGGACTCGCCCTCCCCAGGCCAAATGTTTGTCAGAATAAAGAATAAAGGAGGATGTAAAGGAGCATGTGGGCCAGGGCCACAGAGTCTTAATGTGGACCTCATCGTCTTGAGTATGATGGACTTGAGATAATTGTATTTGATCAAGTTATATGGGTTTGTTTATGATGCAAGTTAAATATTCAAGTGTACAGGAGAGGCTGTCAGTGTCTCCAAGGCCATGTTCTTTTGCCTGGAATGTTCCACTGTATGGCATTAAACTTGTATCAGGCATTTATCAGTTCTTTTTATATGTTCTGTTGCATTTTTATTACAAAAAATACTTGGCCTGAAGATCATTTGTTTAATACCACACTGTGGAACATTCCAGGCAAAGCAATAACATCTCCATGGGAACGAGCAGGCAGCAAACTCCATCAGAAAAGTAACACTGTGTAATGAATTAATCAATAATTTAATAAGGTCAATCATCTATAGATTAACTATCGATCGACTTACGATTAATTGATAAGCGGCGTTTTTCACCTGAACTTTAGTGTTTCAATAGGGTCTTTAAGAATATAAGCTATAGTAACATAACACTGAGTCATAAATATATCATAGTATTATTATATTGTATATTCCTCAGTTATTCCTTAGTAAAATCAGACAAATGTATTGATGCTGAACAACAAAATAATTTATTTTCAATAAAGAATGTGAGGACTGGCTCAGTTGTTGCACTTGCAGCATGGAAATCTTGAAATTAAAAGGAACAGAAGAAATTAAATAACAGAATGTTGTTTAGTCTACATATTATGATGAAACCAGTGAATCCAGGCTATATTTAGGACATTCTCAACATTTATTTTGAACTAAGGCATCAACAGTATTCCTCTCCCTTAATCTGTGAAGGGTTACAGTACAAAATAGACATTTCCCAGGGCCCCTGGACACAGCATAAAACATCACAGGGCCTCAAACCAGAACAATCAAGACCATCAACGTCTTGATCGACAGTTAATTGTAAGTCAAGTAATCCCTAGTAACTATCAATTAATAATTAATTTAATCATGGGATTTATGGCAAGAAAACTAAAGCTAATGCAGTGCATTATTAACTAACTCCACAGTGGTCTTCCAAGTACTAACCAGGGCCCCTGCTAGCTTCTGAGATCTGAGGAGATCAGGCCGGTATGGACACTTTCTGGAGGTTGGGTCACCTGCATGATTCTGTGGAAATGGATATTTTAACCATCAAAACATTCTTCATGAAGATAAGTTTTCTGCCATATTGTGGAACACTGTAGTCAAAGGAGCAGTATTTCCATGGAAACAAAAAGGAGGCCAAATAAGAGTCAGGTTTGCGAAGATGCAACCCTGAAGTGCAATAAAACATGGAAAATGAAGAGAGAAAATCTTGCTCATTGTCGGGCTAGTCACTCTTGGTTAAAAGTTCACCTGTATGTCCACAGATGTGTCTTTTCTTGTCCTTATGTCCGTTCTGTGTAGATGCTAACCCTGTTTGACTGCCTGGTTCACACATGGAGACTGTTGTCCGTCAGTCTGCTTGTATCTGATGTGTACATTGTGTTGTTGGTCTTTGCCTCCCTCAGAACGGTGAACCAAACCCTGGTGATTGGAGACGTCCATTGTTCTACTCTTGACATGTTTGATGCTTAATGCAGATCCTGGCAGCGGGGCATTCTGAACATTTGGCGGCACTTAAGGATCAGTAATCCTCAGAGAAAGGAGTCGTATTACCTTTTGTTGTTGTTTGCTTAAACCTGTATTGTGTTGGCGTGCCCCCCAACATCTAAAACAGATATTCCTTATTTAATTCCAAGGTAAATGCTTGTTTCTTAATACTGATCTGGATGATTAAAATACATCATTTTTCAGACAATGGACTGTAATTTTCAACATGACACCATTTTCAAAGGTGCATTGTGTAACTTTTCATCAGCTGCCTGTTTTGTGGATATGTCATTGTTTGGCCTGGAATGTTCAATAATATGACATTAAACAAGTCTACCTTCCAATTAAAATACATTATTAAATTATAGGTGGTTTTATAGCTCAAAAATAAAGAGAAAAACATTGTGCCTGTGAGCGGGGTCGCCTCTCCACAGATCTGTCACTTGGTCTGGTTTGGTTTTGATGGACCGTCCACCAGAAAAGTTGCCAAATGCACCTTTTTAATATAGTATATGTATCTTGGTATGGATCTTAATTTAGTCTGCACGTGTTATGACTGTCGGCTTTGTTTGTACATAGGTGAGGCATTGGCACAGCAGCACCTTGCACAGATTTGCTCATCCTCATCATTACGTAACAGGTGAAACCCAGAACAGCTAACGCTAATCCTCACGTGATCTGCGGGGGAGGGGTGCGGCCGGACGTCCTACTTCCCTTTCGCCGTACGAGTCACTAGCGTGGCAGTCACGTTAATCACTATTGGCTGTTGACATTAGGAGTGGAGGCTATTGTTGTTGGGGTTTTTTCCGCAGAATTGGCAGCGATATGAAAATGTGGTCAGATATGGACGCTGACAGAATGAGCCACCGCCCACTTACAATAACATTTCACACTGTTTGTATTAGATGTTAGAGCAGATGACTTTGTTAGTGCCAGTGGCAGCAGACTGAGGGGTGGAAGATGGCAGGAGATGAGATGCAGATGATCCAGAAAGATTGGACGTGGTTAAGGCCAGACAAAAGAACCACTCCCCCTCCCCCATTGTTGAGCATTCAGTGTTTTTAATGTTTTTCCTGTGGGGAAAAGGGATTTTTTTATTATTATTATTTTATATATATATCAAAGTTCATTTTGTCAGGGTCAGTTAACGCAACTATTTTATTAGGTTTTATCCAAATTATGGATAACAGTTGATATGAAAACTAGTATCGAAACTACTTATTTGAGCAAATATCTATTAAAATAAAATCACATTCACAAGACAGAAAAGACTTTAGAATAATCTTGAGCTGTATAAGACCACACAGACCAATCTACGCCCATGGACCACTGTGGAACCTACCTATTTCTAATCAATACTGTTTCCAATACCAACTACCTTTTTCTTTAGTATGAAAATTGAGTTTTAGTATAACGGCATTACTCCAAAGTCATATGCTTTTCATGCTACAGGAGGGCTTTCGATTAAAAGGCCACAAAAGGATCATTTTGGTCTGTAAAAGTATAAAACTTTACTGTTTTCTCATTTTGCACATGAATGAAATGATTACATGTGCTATTTGCATGCCTAAATGTGTATAAATCCTCTGCTTTAGATAAAATGGATACATTTCGAGGGATGTTGGGATCATATTCATTGGAAGAAATGGTTTTCTGAAGTTGACCTACATTAAATGTGTATATTTGACATGCTGTATTAGATTTATCTTTCAACTTTTTTAAATGGTCCCATTTTAAAAACAGAATATACTTGAGCATTTGTTTGGACAGTGTGTATATTGTGCTTCTGTTACATGCTGGAGGCTGATTTATTGGGAGCAGATCTCAGCAGGACGTCTCCGTGTCCTGACTGGAGCGAGGGCATGGAGGTAGGTCACCCAAAGCCTACACACATGTCCGGAGTATGGAACAGTTCTGTGAATTCACACCCGTGTCTCAAATGGATTCCTGGACCTCGGCTCCAGCCGGGCCCCTCCCTCCCTGTGGATCCCGATACCTGTTCCCAAGCAGCATAATCAATTATTACAACATATGACTTAGATTAGATTAGATTAGATTAAGCCTTTATTAAGCCTTTATTGATCTCACACACAGTGACAAACGGGAGAAATTTGACTTCTGCATTTGACCCATCCTTTTCAGGAGCAGTGAGCAGCCATCTTTCGGCTCCCGGGGGGCAGTACCATGAAGGGTCTTGCCCAAGGACCCACACTGGTTAGCTCATTGCCCGGGGGGGATTTGAACCCACAACCCCCGGGGGGAAAGTCAGTGACTTACCAGTTGAGCTAACCAGCCGGTGACGATGAAAATGGGCTGAAAACTTGACTTTGTCCTTGTGGCGATTTGCTGTTTTGTTTGGTTATTTTTTCATACCGTAGAATACTGGATTAGAATACTATTTTTATTTTTTTATTATTTTTTTGATTATCTGGATGACTACAATATACAAGATCGGTGAAGACGGTATAAGATCTCTTATGATCTCGTGCCACAAGATCTCACCATGAGATTGTGTGTTTACATCTGGATTGGACCAAAATGGTACATGTTGGTGAGGTGGTTACATGTTTTAAATCTCTCATTGTTCCAAAAAGAACCAGAACGGCAACAAAAAATATGAAATCAAATTTAAAAAATTGCAGGGCTACATTTGGGATGTGAATCGCACAATTTAGTTTAATCAATTCTGTTAAAATCTCGTTTTGTCTCTTTGTCATGGATCAATCACCAAACCGTCTCATCCCACCCACATTATTCAGAAATGAGAAAACACTTCTAAATATTGTGGCTGAGCATCAATGTGAATAAACTTTAGAATTAACCACAAGTTTGGAAGCTCCCACTGCAAGGGAATAGTTATTCTGGTCAGGTAGTTTTTGCGTCTTTTTAGTCCTATATTTGACACTCTCACTTACTCATATCTGCCTCTACTGTCAGCAAATATTTTTTAATCCAGTTTCAAACTCAGAAGAAAATGAATTGCCAACATTTTTAACAAATTCTACATAAACAAGCTGTCACTGTCCCTGCTTCATTTGATGATTCCACTTTTATGGGGCCAGCTGGTGCTTTAGCCCCCAGCGTCCCAGGTTCAAGTGTGTGACCGTTTGACCTTTCCACACGAGTGGGCGCTGTAATGTCCAGTCTGCCCCCCCGCCCCGGTCTCATTCCATCCATGCTTCTTCAGACCGTGGGCTTTCCATCATCTGTGTGTGCGACACTTTCTGTGCTCAAAACGACAGCCTGGAGTGTGGCTCTTTATGTGCTGTGTTTTGTGTCGTTTCTCAACCCAGAAACTCAATCTGTTCTTTGGTTAGTATAAGGAGTGGGTACTGGTAAAGAAGTCACGATTCATATGCCACGATGCGATACTATCACGATGCATCACGATACTTGAATTATTGCGATGCATTTCAATATATTCGACATACTTCAGTGAAAATGTACCAAAAAAAAGAGGATAACTTAAATATCAGTGTCTGTGTATCTGGGTCGTGTCTTCAACTGATACAGAACTCTGAGCAACTCAATTCAGAACTGAATTTATTGAATAACAAAAACAAATAAACCAAACCAATAACAAAAAAAGTGCAGAGGATTTTTTCCTAAAACAAAAAATAATCAAACATTTTCCATTTTGGAGGTAGCGACCATCATAACAAACAATACCCTTTCACAAAGAAAAAAGTGCAGAGGATTTATAAAAAAAAACAACTAATAATTTATTTATTAATATTAAATATTAAATTATTAAATTTTAAATTATTAATTAATAATAATCGATTTTTGGCATCAAGAATGGATGCAGTATATTGTGAAAGTATCGCGATGCGTTGTCATGATTATTTTGCACAGCCCTACTTGGTACTGTACATGTTTACGGAGCAGTGGGAGACACAAGGGCAGATTATAATTCCTGTTTTGAAGTTAGACAAAAATTAGAATGTTGAGCACACGATCTTTTATAGACAAACTATTTTTAAAATGCAAAAAGATCGAATAATGTAACAAGGTTGATTTTTATTTTTCTTTGCTCCATCAGAAGTTACAGAGAGTCTCCTACTTGAAATACTTTGTCTAGAATGTTCCAAAGTATTGCATTTATCTATGGCGTTCATCTAAGTTCATATTCTGAATATCAGTGGCCATGTTACATGTCAGATCTGTGGAGAGGTGACCTTGCTCATAGCAAAAATGCCTCTTTTTAGGTCTTGTTTTAGCAATTAAAATACCAGTAATTGAATAAATGCAAGATAATGTAATGACACACTGTGGAACATTCTAGACAAAGCAAAAACATCTTCATAAACAAGCGAGTGGAGCTCTTCCACCAGAAAAGTTGATTGTGCATACTTATTTATCTTGATTTTGAGTTTTGTTTCTGAAACTTGTGTTGTGACACTGCAGTTTCCCCATTGTGGGACAAATAAAGGATGATCTTATCTCATTAAACCTCAACCAAGATACTGACATCTATTATTGTCATGTTAAATTTAGCTTCTTTTTGAATGGTGAATATGGTCCACCCACGTCGTTACCTTAATAATATAACTGCAGCTTTTGTCTGTGATTAATCTGCACTAATCCTGCAGCTCTGAATTACAGATCTGTGTTTCAGTCTGTGACTTTGCCTTGTGACCAAATGCAGTTTTGCTGTTGTGTTTTAAAGTGGTATCCTCCAGTGTTTGCTCGGGCTTATTCAGCATCCAATCTGTCAAGTCAGACCACCTGCACTTTTTAATGAGGCTCAGCACTGGGAAAAGGAGAGATTCTGTCAGCACAACTCGTCTTTCTGTGGTCCAGTGGTGTTCTCTGACCGACGCTCTGCATCATTATTACTGCCTTTTAAAATGGGAAAATGTGAAAACAGTTTTTCCTCATTTACCTGATGCTTTCTGTGCATCCTAATTATTCACAATGAGTTTAAGGACTTTTCAAAACTTTCAGATTCGAGGAGTTTTGCTGTGACTGTAAAACTAGCATGGGTCAGTACGGGTCAATAACGTGCTTTGGAATTCGTTGCAAACAGTACACGGACTTGTTTTGTCCTAAAGATTTGCTTATTCAATACTTCGGTCCTGGGGAATGTAAATTTAGCTCCAACACCTGGGGGAGAACGGTACGGACACTGAGAGTTAAAACTTAAACCTAAGCCCTGCCGCACGCTTGGATCATTAAAATTCCAATAATACCTGATGGCAAAAGGAGAAATTAAATTTGTCAACCAGACAAATGTTTATTTGGTCGACCAGATAAACTTAAATTAAATTTCTCCTTTTGCCGTGGATTCTACGACTGAGGGATTCTACACAAATACTGATTTACAAACTTCTTAGATGGACACAGAGTACATTTTTATCTTGTACAATATTTCCAAACTGGGACCAGACGGTTTTACTCAAATACATGAAATCAGGTCAAACAAATCTCTCCATTCCAACAAGGCTCTGCCCGGGTCAAATCCATCGTATCAGACGTATTCAGATGTATCTGACTGTTAATGATGCACGTGTGTCTTTGTGTACAGGAAGAAGTCGTTTCTGTTCTCGGCGCTGTACGCTGCCTTCATCTTGGGCGGCCGCCATGTCATGAAGCAAAGGGAGAAGTTTGAGCTGAGAAAACCTCTGGTGCTATGGTCTCTCACACTTGCTGTTTTCAGGTAAACTCCACTTGAATAAATCCTCTAGTATTAGTTTGTTGAGCCTTTTCAGCTAAACGGTCTCCTCTTGTGCAGTATATTTGGTGCCATCCGTACAGGGAGCTACATGACCTTCATCCTGATGACCAAAGGGCTAAAACAGTCTGTTTGTGACCAAAGCTTCTATAATGGACCAGTCAGCAAGTTCTGGGCTTATGCCTTTGTTCTGAGTAAAGCCCCAGAGCTCGGTAAGTACTTTCAGATTCATATTATTTATCATGTGGCATAACTTTGCTTTAACATTTAACACCGGAACAGAACACACAGTAAAGACAAAAGTACATTTGTTTCTCATCAGGTGCTGTACCTGATTTTTGCCATTTTAAATGGAAAAACAGAAATGGGTCATTATGAAAGGTCTAACTTTGGACCACTGTAAACCAAACTTGGTCCTAACTTACCTTATTTTTATATTATTTTTTATTTAACCTTTATTTAACCAGAAAGTCCCATTGAGATGAATAATCTCTTTTTCAGGGCGTCCTGGCCCAGAGCAGCACAGTTACACATTTCAACACAAAATGGATTCTTAAAAACAATTACAAATCAGTTTTCATTTCCAAACCTTTTCAACGTAGATTTAAACTGAACTATTGAAGTCAGTTCTTGTCATTTCCAGACTTTTTGTAAATGATTCCATGTTGAAGGTGCAGAATATTGAAATGCCACTTTCCCAGTCTCCATATTCATCCTAATTATTCACCACACTGAGTGTGGATGTTAACAACTACTATGCTAACATGCACTTCCTGATTATTGGACAGTAAAATGCTCTAATTAAAAGCACACAGCAGAATCATGTATCTGTGTGTATTGGGACACATTCTGCTCAAATACACAGTATTGTCTTGTACTTTTACTACAGGTATATGTGATGTTTTAGTCCTGGTAGTAGTAGTAGCAGTAGTAGTAGCAGTAGTAGTAGTTTTCCTACAGGGATATGTGATGTTTCAGTCCTGGTGTTTATTGTCTTGTTTATCACATGTTTTGTGTTCACTGTGGGCCTAGGGGGCGCTGTGTGTGCCACCTGTACATGTGGTTTTAGACAATAAAAATGAACTTTGAAAACTGTACAGGCTCTTTTGGAAAACTTTTAGAATGGGCATTTTTTTTTCACCAGAATATTTTTTGTACCAGAGCAGCATGATCTATTCTAATCACATCCAAATCTGTCATGGATTTGGCATAATTATGATCAGATTTCAAAGGCTGTGATTATTAAGTCCTAACACAATACACAACCTCCTTATTTCTCCTGAAACAACAAAAGTGTTTGCCGCACATAATGCCGATATTGAATGTGTTGTGTAAAGTACACCGTGTGTTCACAGGTGACACCCTGTTCATCGTCCTCCGTAAGCAGAAGCTGATCTTCCTGCACTGGTACCACCACATCACGGTGCTGCTCTACTCCTGGTACTCCTACAAGGACATGGTGGCCGGAGGGGGCTGGTTTATGACTATGAACTACCTGGTGCACGCCGTCATGTACTCCTACTACGCCCTGAGAGCTGCCGGCTTCAAGGTCTCCCGCAAGTTCGCCATGTTCATCACCCTCACCCAAATCACCCAGATGTTGATGGGCTGCGTGGTCAACTACCTGGTCTACTCGTGGATGCAACAGGGCCAGGAGTGCCCGTCGCACATGCAGAACATCGTGTGGTCCTCACTCATGTACCTCAGCTACTTTGTGCTCTTCGTGCAGTTCTTCTACGAGGCCTACATGACCAAGTCCAAGAAAATGTCCGCACTCGCCAAGAAGGAGGACTAAATGATGCCATAGCTTACAACAGGAGAGAAAAGGGAAGAAAAGGGACCACCGGGGACCGCGAGGAGACGGGGACCAGTGACTTGAATTCTTAACAATGGTTTTAGTTGAGAAATAATATGAAGAAATTGGTGAAGGGAATGCTTGAGCTGTTTATGTGCAGATGTAAAGCCTACAGAGTGAAGTCTACAGGTGGATGAAGAGAATAAGCCATCGTGACTTGTTTTAAAGGGGATATTTGTATCAAGGTCTGAGCTTACTTTAGACTGTCCGCACACTCCCAGTTTACAAACCTCCACATCGTACTTAAATAGAAATCTACTTACAAAAAGGGTAAAATTATGACGACGTTGTGCTTGATTTTTATTTAACTAATTGACACAAAATGAGATATTTGATCGATACATAAAAAGTCACATTCACAGGAAAGAAAGGAACCTTTGCTGAATGGTTTTAGAATGACCTGGAGCCGTTTCAGAACAAATAAAACCACATAGACTCATTTACGCCCATGAACCAGTGTGGAACCACTGAGGGATCACACACATGAAGCCATATGGTGAAAGTACGATTATTTTTGTTGAAATTTACATTCTGTTGTGCAAGGAGTGTGTTTTTTTTAATTCTTGCGGTATCAGAATCAGTATTGCGTATCGTGTCCATTCCCTAGTATCAAAATAGTTTTTAATGTTGGTATCGCGCCAACACTGCTTCAAACTGGGCGTGTGCGGACTCTGCGGTCAGGAGCAAACCAGAACCAAGTGCAAAGAAGCTGAACTCTACATATTATTAAAAGGTCTTAAATAAATGTTGAATCTTTAAAAAGTTTTTAAGATAAAAAAAAACAGAACTGAAGAGAATAGTTAGACTAGAATATTTTATTTGCCATCATCTTTTCACCTGATAAACCCACAGTCGTCATGTGTCCTGTGCGTCTTTAGTGTTTTTAGAATCCGTCGTTGAGACACTGTAGGTTTAGTCTTCTCGTCCAACCATGAGCTGACGGGGCATTTGTGTGTCTTACATTGCAAAAAGGCAATGTTTTCTCAGGTCATAGGTTCTAAATATAATATGCATATCAAGAGAACGTAGGTGTGTTCAACATCCAGGCTAGTTTACACCGTGGCTTATTCATCCTGACGAGGTTGTGTAGTGACAACGCGTATGAAAGATGAACTAAACCATGTCTCTGCTCGTGGGCCTGATGGGAAATCTGCCTTTACAGATATTGAAAGGTTTTCAGATTGTGTTTACCCGTACTTGGAGTGTTTGACTTGTGATCCAGTCGTCGTTCACTTCCCTTTACATAATCGTCATAGAGATGTTGAGTTTGTCACTTCAGAGTTCATCGGCTGAGAACAATGAACATGTTTACAATTCTGTTTGTTTTTGTAGCGAAGACGTCATCTCGCAGAAAAGAAGAGATTACAGTTGTACGCGTGGATCTGTGGTTAGAAATGTGCATGAGGGAGGTTAAGGTAAGAAGAACGCTCGGTTAAATTAACCTTTTCACCGACCAGGATTTAGTCAGATTACTACATTATTTACATATTTGATAGACTTTGTGGTTAAACGCATGCTTTTGCTAGGTAATTTTCTCTTGTTTGACGAAAAAGGAACAAAAACAAACGTAGAAACCAGCTGTGAAGTTTTTGGTTGGACCTGGAAGCGACGTTTCTTACAACTCTAGAGCCCCATCCCTAAACGACGGGTTCCGACGGGTGATTTTTGAATTGGAGGTTGCGAGAAATAACCACCCGATTTCAGGAAAAATATCAAATCACAATTGGATTTGACAAACGCAAGAATCCCATTTGGGAACATGTTTAAACTCCAGGGTTAGAATAAGTCGCTCTTGAGTATACGTAAACACTTTCTGACTTCCCTGAGTCTGTAGATGCAAAAGACTGAACTGGAACATTTGAAGATGAAAACCAAACCCGCTCTTGTCGAAGTAGCTGTATGAACTTGTATGTATCCTTAAGTGTTTGTCGTGCTCACGTACATTTGCACTGTTACTGTAAAAAGCTACATGTATGAACAAAGTGCAAATTGTGACATTGTGCTTTTTGTCTTGGAACTCGACATTGCTCACACATGTTCTTTTGGTGCTCACTTTTAGCTTGCGGCGACATTTGTAAAGCGCAGACGGTCTGGTGGAGCGCACGGACATCTTTTAGAAAGTGTCCCAGTGTGTACAAATGTCCATGTTTTAACCAAAAGAAGGGCTTCTATCCGGGCTTCACTCGCGTAAGATACGTCGACACAGAATCTCAAATAGGCGCTAGGCCAAGTCCAGTTCCTGTGCGCTAAATTCTGTTCCTGCGCCTCCACCTGTAGAGCAAATGTGCAATAAATGTCATTGTTGTTAAATTAAATAAATTTCTTACATAAAGACTTTGATTATCTTTATTATTGTTTGATTTTGTGATGTGTGGATAAACTTTTGTATCAATTGACCCTACACCCAAAAAGTAAACCATGTCCCATTCATTAAAAAGTTTGACCTTTTCTAAGCGGGACGAGGGACGTGGGCGTAAACGGCGCTGCAGGACATCAGCAGGTGGACGCCCCGCAGGTGGACGCCCCCGCAGGTGGACGCCCCCGCAGGTGGACGCCCCCCCGCAGGTGGACACCTGACACCCCGCAGGTGGACGCCCCCGCAGGTGGACCGCCCCGCAGGTGGACCGCCCCGCAGGTGGACCGCCCCGCAGGTGGACGCCCCGCAGGTGGACCGCCCCGCAGGTGGACCACCCCGCAGGTGGACGCCCCCCGCAGGTGGACGCCCCCCGCAGGTGGACGCCCCCCGCAGGTGGACGCCCCCCGCAGGTGGACGCCCCCCGCAGGTGGACACCGGACGCCCCCGCAGGTGGACGCCCCGCAGGTGGACCGCCCCGCAGGTGGACCGCCCCGCAGGTGGACGCCCCCGCAGGTGGACGCCCCCCGCAGGTGGACGCCCCCGCAGGTGGACGCCCCCCGCAGGTGGACACCCCGCTGTCTTCTGCCCCTTTTCTCAGCCGACCATTAAAAGACACCATGAATACTCGTAAAAAAAAGAACCACGAACAAAGAGATTCTAGTCAAAATGAACATTTTGAGATTTTCTGGCCGATTTCTTTCTTAGCGATTTTAATTTGACTTTTTTCTGAACTAAATTGTCGCCTTTGAAATGTCGCCACAATAATTATAACTACTGGTGTGGTTTTTGTTTTTGCCAAGAAATGTGATAATTAGCCCAGTTAAATTGGCTAAATTACTGGTTAAATTGGGTTTGTGGTAGAAGTTGAAGCGTAGCCTGTATTTGACATGTTTATTATAGGTTACTTTACATCAGGGTTAGAACTTTTTAAACTTTTTTCCAAAATCAAAGTCCTGCACCAAACTCCATTTACAACTCTCTTTTAAAAAAGTCCCCCCGAAACAAAAAACAATAAAATCCAGATTAGAGCCAATGATATGAAATGTGAAACTGTCACATGGGCCGTTACAGGTCAGTTTGACTGAAAATGGATCAGTGATCAGTTTTACTGTCGTAACATACTGGACTTTCAGTTTCTTTCACTTTATAATCATGTACATTTGGGGAAATGTGTTGTTTAGTAGTGATCTACTGTATCCTGGAGTTTCACTGTATAAAACATGTGGACTGTAGAGTTAGAAATCTGTTTTGTTCAAAGTTTAAGATTAATCCTTTATTTGGTCTCACAATGACACATGGGAGAAATGTGCATTTCATTAGACCTGCCAGTTTTATTCTGGTTGTGGCTTTACGAAAACGTCGTTCTTTTTTTCAAAAATGTGACTAAATGAAGGTCAATTCCTTTCATTATTAGTCAAAGTTCATCTAAATATGATACAGGGTAAAGAGGTTGTAAAACGTTATAGCTCCACTCTACATATAGTGTATTTTATTAGTATATGTATATGAAGTTTTTCAGCTGGGATTTCCTGTCATCAAGAATCACTTTGCTTAGAATCTTCAGCAACATCACATGAAACTAAAATGACCTGACCTGAGATAAGGGTTCGGGTTAGGGGTTCGGGTTCGGGTTGGTACTGAGCCCTGGGAGCACACGACAGAACCCTGGTGTAAATGTACGAGGATCACGTCTGTGTTCTGTACTTCATCATTCACAAAGTTTTATTACATAAAAACATATTGGAGCAGACCTGGGCAGGGGTAAGTACTGTTACTGTAGTGAAGTGAAATGTTCTTCTGACCATAAACTGAGGGTCAGAATGATTATCTGCCCCCGTGTTTGAGGAATGAAAACCTGGACAATTAACAGTTTAAGAATTATTCACAATTATTGATCCCCTGACCAAACAGGAGTTTATTCTCCTGTCCTTGTATAAAGACAAAAAGAAAATTTAAAAATTGCTGCCGTCTGTTATTTCTTCCCTTGTTTTTCAGGTTTTCGTGGCAGTTTGTGTCTCGTTGTAGAGCAGATGTTTCTGGAAGGTTCCAGCAGAAGAGGATGAGGAGAAGACCTGACAAAAGAACTAGATGAAGGGCACTCGGTGAGTGGTTCATAATGTATAAACTGGTATAAACTGAACTGTGAGTCTGACTCTGACAAACTTTATAAACTGTCAGTAAATATTAGAAACGGTCAAATATGTTTGTTTGTTTGTTTGTTTGTTTTCTTTGTTTTGACCCGTTCTCCATCTGATATTTGTCCTGCTGCTGTGGCTTTTTGAAGCTTTTTAAATCATTGCAAGGACCAAATTTAGGTCAAGTTAAAGTGAAGTTTACGACTTTTCACTTTTGTAGAAATAAAAGATATAAAGCTTATGAGCTCAGTCACCATACGGTCTGTAAAGTTTCTTGTTTATTAGGCATATTACATTTCCTTTCTTCATTTGAATCAGTTGTCACATCGTCTGTATTTACTACACTTGTCTGAAAACACAATTATTACAATACAACAGCTGCGATTATTTCATATACGAGTACCTGTACCATGTTCTTTAGACTCAAATTAAAAAGATTAAAGATCCTGTCCCTGATTTCTTCCATGTTTTTGGACAAAATGTCTTTTCCCCAGAACAGATTATGCTTTAAAGAGATAGTGTGGGGTTTTTATGTTAATCTGTGTGTCTTCCCCTTCACCAGTGTCCTGAGATGAACACTGACTTACCCCTGACAGTGGATCTGGTCCTGGTTCTCCTCGTAAACGTAGTTCTGCTAAGTTCACAGGGACATTTAATAAAGCTTGTTTTTCTTCTAAAAACAACATTTGTCCGAAAAGTGATATATTTGTGTCACAAACAGTTGTCCGCTAAAAATTCAGCATTGTATTTCACATTCACATATTTTCTCTCTGGATTCGTATCACTGCGCCCACGTTAGCTCTATTAGCCTGTTCGCTTGTAAACATCCACTAAAAGTGAACAGGCTAATAGAGCTAACGTGGCGCAGTGATATGAAGAATGCAAAATACACTGCTGAGTTTTTAGTGGAATAATGAACATGAATGAATGAATAATTTGACTTCTGCAAATTGTTTAAAATGAATGAGGCCATTTTCTTCATGTTTTTAAGTAAAATCAGGTTAATCTCGTGGTTCACCTCTGGTCAGTTGTTGAGACACTTTTTCATCTCGAGTTCTACTTTATGAACTCCTGATGTTTGTGATAAATGTGCAGAACTGGAGAACTTCAGGTCACGAGTTTATTCCGTATTTATTAAACAAATGTAATAGTCACAAACATGTAAAGTACGTGTTACAGTTTAGATTCAAACAGAGTCAACATCAGAGTGTTTAAATTGTGGAGAGGTTTTAGCTCCTGGACTGACCCGGGCAGAGAATACCACATTTTCAGATTCATGTCGCATCATATTTCGATTGGGGACATGGACCTAAAGTCTGTGCAGGACACACCCCCCCCCACCCTGCCCCCTTCTGCCCCCTGGTGGATACTTCTGGCACTTTCCTGATTTCACGTCTAATGAGCGAACCTTTAAAACAAATCAAAAAGAAGCATGAACAATGTGATTCTAGCGAAAATCAAATGTTTATATGTTTTTGTCAGACCATCGACCGTGAGGCAGGAGCTCCTGTCCATTTTCAGATTTTTACCACACTCTCCTACTGTTTTTTATTATTATTACTTATTTTATTATTACCTATTTTATTTTATTCTTGCATACACTTTCTTTCTTGTTCAAACTGTCTCTGCCTGGAGCTACTGCGGCAAGTAAATTTCTCCTATGTGAGATCAATAAAGTCTGATCTTTTAACGATTTAATGTGAGTTTTTACAAATGCAAACTACTCGTGACCTTTAA
The DNA here is from genome assembly GCA_036785185.1 of Paratrypauchen microcephalus. Taxonomy (NCBI): domain Eukaryota; kingdom Metazoa; phylum Chordata; class Actinopteri; order Gobiiformes; family Gobiidae; genus Paratrypauchen; species Paratrypauchen microcephalus. The sequence continues at coordinate 1,733,472 of JAVJIX010000178.1, read as the reverse complement.
AATGTCACAACAGTAAGTGGAGCTGCTGATACAGAAAGAACCATTCACTCTGTGTCACTATGAACTCGCAATAACGACTGGCACATTTGGTCATTTTACCAAGAAATGTGCAAATTTACCAGTAATTTATCTAATTCGATCAAGATAATGTACAATTCGCCATCGAAGCATCGCCTACATTTTACAACGTGACCATTAACTATAGACAGCTGTACAAATAGTGTTATTTTATTTTATTTAAGGTGCTCTATGTAACTTTTGACATTTGTAGGTAATTGCATTTCTGTTGCCTAGAAACCAAAATGTCCATTTTTTTGATTAGACCAGTAAAAACAACATTTATTTAGTTCAATCAATGTTTATTCTGGATCTTCAGGTAGAGGTAAAAAGAGGTATTCAGTTTTAAAACTCCCACTTTACTGATGTAAAACTACGATAAATGTTTAGGACTTCTACCGTCCACAAAAGCAAAGGAACAAACCTGAACCCTGAACCCTGAACCCTGAACCCTGAACCCTGAGCCCTGAACCCTGAGCCCTGAACCTGCCACCTGCACTTTAGACTTTGGACTTGTGTCCTGGGGGTTCAGAGCGGTGTGAGGCTGGGGGCTGGGGGCTCGGGGGTTTCTGCTGAGGCTTGAACGTCGTGAAGGTCGACGCCGGACTTGATTGATGGACGGGGATGTGATGGGTTTCCATGGCGACAGTAGACAGTATGGAGCACTCGTAGCCTCTGTTGTGTTTTGCGTATGATTCAGAATCTTCTGCGTTTTCACCTGTCAGAGGAAATCCCACATTGTCAAACTGCAGCAGTAACAAAAACCTGTTGTGTCCTGTAGCTGCAACAATTATTTTAGCATTTTTCCCGATCTGCCAGCGAGTCAAATGAGATTTCTGTAGATACTTTATGCTCGGGGAGGTGCATTTATGTCTGATAAGTTTTTAGGGACATTTTTGAACACGTAAACATTGAAATATGGCTTAGTCACGATTATATTCTTCTAAATTATTGCCGCTCTTTTGGTTACCTGGTTCTGAGGAGCAGGAGGGGCACACGGCTCTTCTGGGACACCCCACCCCCTCCGTCGTCATGGAAAACTGAAAACCCAAGCTGCAGGTTATGTCTTTAATCTGTGATGATTTAGAGAAGTGAACATGGCTGTTTACCGGCGGGACAGTGGAAGTGGTGCTCACAGACACGCTCGTCTCACTTATGCCGTCGTCCGGGAGCTTCTTGGCAAACAGCCTCCGAGTTCTGCACAAATCAGCGTTATATATTGAAAAATGGATCACAATTGTTGTTTTGGGACTATACAAATTTAAAATATTGAGTATATTTTCTGTAAATGTTTAAAAATGACCTCAAATACATCAAAAATAGGGGTGTTCACAGTTTTATGGAAATACTGACGAGGCAGAAGATGAAGGGCCACAGACTGTCAACAATGTGTCAAATTTATTTGAATTTAGAATGAGTCTGTAGATCTTTATTCATTTTAAAATCCTCAGTTGGTCACAGTAAATACTTGATATCGGCTTTGTCAAGGTAGATTCAAAACGTAGGAGTATTTAAAACACATTTTAGCCCATTTCTGATGCCAAATACTGCCTCAACATCATTAATGAGATCATGCAAAAAAGAGAAAGATTTATAATTTACCATTTTGATTTTGAGGAAAAAAAAATATTTTTTACCCATTATTTACCATATTATGTGGCAAAAGTTTACGACACAAATGTCAACCTCAAACTGAGACCCGTTTAGAAGCAGCACCACGACACCTTCACTGTGTAACTTTTATGGAGATGTCCGGAATGTTCCTTAGAATGTTCCTTAGAATGTTCCTTAGAATGTTCCTTAGAATGTTCCTTAGAATGTTCCTTAGAATGTGGGATTAAACATTCCTGTAACTGAATAAAAGCACGACTGATGTGCCACTATGGAACATCCATCCAGGGACAAGAGTCTAAACAGATCTGCTCCCCAGATCTCCTGCTCCGGCCCCTGTGGCTCCTCCTGCTCCTCCTGCACCGGCCCCTGTGGCTCCTCCTGCTCCGGCCCCTGTGGCTCCTCCTGCTCCGGCCCCTGTGGCTCCTCCTGCTCCTCCTGCTCCGGCCCCTGTGGCTCCTCCTGCTCCTCCTGCTCTGGCCCCTGTGGCTCCTCCTGCTCCGGCCCCTGTGGCTCCTCCTGCTCCTCCTGCTCCGGCCCCTGTGGCTCCTCCTGCACCGGCCCCTGTGGGTCCTCCTGCACCAGCCCCTGTGGGTCCTCCTGCACCGGCCCCTGTGGCTCCTCCTGCTCCTCCTGCTCCGGCCCCTGTGGCTCCTCCTGCACCGGCCCCTGTGGGTCCTCCTGCACCAGCCCCTGTGGCTCCTCCTGCACCGGCCCCTGTGGCTCCTCCTGCTCCGGCCCCTGTGGCTCCTCCTGCACCGGCCCCTGTGGGTCGTCCTGCACCGGCCCCTGTGGCTCCTCCTGCTCCGGCCCCTGTGGCTCCTCCTGCACCGGCCCCTGTGGCTCCTCCTGCACCGGCCCCTGTGGGTCCTCCTGCACTGGCCCCTGTGGCTCCTCCTGCACCGGCCCCTGTGGGTCCTCCTGCACCGGCCCCTGTGGCTCCTCCTGCTCCGGCCCCTGTGGCTCCTCCTGCTCCGGCCCCTGTGGCTCCTCCTGCTCCGGCCCCTGTGGCTCCTCCTGCTCCGGCCCCTGTGGCTCCTCCTGCACCGGCCCCTGTGGGTCCTCCTGCACCGGCCCCTGTGGCTCCTCCTGCAGGTGGAGGGTCCACGGGAGGGCGGCCCCACGTCGCTCCTTCAGGCCGTCGAACACCCACCCCAGGCCTGGCTCCAGGGTGGGGCCCCGGTGACGCCAATCTGGGCGACATAACTTGTCATGGGGGCTTCTGAAGCGCTCTTAGTCTGACCCTTGTCTTGGGTGACCCTACCAGGGGCACCCAAGCCCCCGACGACACAAGCTCCCAGGATCATTCAGGCACTCAAACCCCTCCACCACATGAAGGTTCAAGGAGGGGTGCTAAGCACAACATCTCCATGGAGACGATGAGGTGATGGACCACAGTGCACCTTTAAATGTGTAAGTATTTTATTATTTATTATTATATTTATTTGTTTATTGATTGTTTTCATAATTCAATAAAAAAGTAGCTCCGGTAAAGTGTGGTTTGTCTCTTACCCGTAGCAGTAGGTGACGCAGGCAGCGATGGAGAGCAGGGAGATGAGGCCCACCATGCAGCCGGCGATAGTGACGTTCCTCTTCTTCTGCTCCTCGGCTCGCTGCAGCTCCCACCACTCCAGGTCACTGAACTGACAGCGCTCGCCCATGTAGCCCGACATGCAGCTGACGCACAGGGAAAGGTTTTCTTTAAGTGAAATAAAACCGTTTAAAACAAAACCTCATCTCTGACTATGACACAATACTGACACCTAATGGTTGACAGTAGTAATAGCGGATGGGGAGAGAATTCAAGAGAATTCAAACTTTATAACCAAGAACAAAGAACAAATGACCCATTTCTGATCAAAACAAAACAAAAACTGTATATTAGAGCGATACATTCATCACATTTTCAAGATTCAGTTTGAGGCTGAGACTATTTTTGTGTTAAATGGCAATGACAAAAAGTGTATTTCTTTTATTTCAGGACAATAAACCAAGTAAAATAACATTGAAAAGCAGGATTAATCAATAAATTACAATATTTTGCCATTTGCTCAGCCCTACAGGATGAACTTACTCATAAAGGGGAAAAGTAACGTTTACTCACATAAGAGCTCTAAATAATAATAATTTAAATCTAAGCACTAGATTCTTCCCCACTGGTGTGTGGTCAGTTTGGTTGGTTTGGTGGACTCAGTTTGGCTGGTTTGGTGTACTCTGTTTGGCTGGTTTGGTGTGTGGTCAGTTTGGCTGGTTTGGTGGACTCAGTTTGGCTGGTTTGGTGTGTGGTCAGTTTGGCTGGTTTGGTGTGTGGTCAGTTTGGCTGGTTTGGTGTACTCAGTTTGGCTGGTTTGGTGGACTCTGTGCTCACTTGCAGGCGTAGGAGTCCATGTCGGGGAAGTAGAAGCACACTCCCTGGTACAGACAGTAGGACTCGTGACTGGACGGACACTTCTCCACCACAGAGTGATTGTGATGTCCTGGAGTCGTGTTGGTCACAGGAGGAACTGTCGCTACGGCTACAAATGGTAGACAAGAAAATAAACAAACGTATTAAGACAGGGTTTATGTCCCGGTTTGTCTCTGGGATATAAACGTGAGAGAACGGGAATGTTACTGAAGGAAATCCCTGTTTAAGTAGGTTTTTTACATTATAACATTTCCCTGGTGCTTTAACCTTTCATATCACCTGAACATTGTGCTTTTCTTTTGAGAAATAATTCAGTCCTCCACATTTAGTTTAATCCTGAATCATTTAGTGGGTGTGTTGAAAAAGAAAACCCAAATTATACTCTTAGACTTAGACAAACTTTATTGATCGACAAGAGAAATGATTTGTGTGCAGTCGCTCACACATCATAATATAATATATAACAGAGAAATGTATAAAAGAGCAATAGACGCAATTATAAAAATAAAAAAGAATTGTATATGTACAAATCAGAATGAAAAAAAACAAACTAATATTACATAAAAAATAATAAAATAAAAATAAAAAATAAATATAAATAAAAAATAAAATAAACAAACAAATAAATAAAATAAAACTTGACTACTTGAATCAAATCACACTAAATTGGAATGATTTTTTTTCTTGATTCATTATTTTCATCTCAACCTAAACAAAATTCTTAAATAATTCTTCTTTAACTGCGTTTTGAATCAAATTGAACTGAAAAGACACACCCAGTATTTTCCAGTTGTCGCTGCGTGTGAGTGTGAAATAAATAATAGTAAAATAAATAATGATATTAGAGAGTCCCACCTTCACACGTGGTCCCGTCCCCCTGGAATCCCGGGCGACAGCGACAGAGCCGACCCCCCGCTGTGTTCACACACTCGGCGTTTGGATCACAAACGTTCAGCGCAGACTCACACTCGTCTGAAACACCCACAAACTTTTACAGCCACGTTACAGAGTTTGGATTTTTCATTTACTTTAGTTTGAGTTAGTTTGTTTTGCTCAGTTTGAGTTTAGTTTATATTAGTTTTAGTTTTAGTTTTTGGGTTATACTTTGGGTTATTTGTCACGTGCAGGATTCAAAAAGAAAGTTTTGTGTTCTCAAACTTACAGCAAACAAATACAAATTTAAAACATTTATTCAGGTTTTCAGGGAGACTTACAGTAACTGCAAAAACAAATAAAAACACACCAAAACTTCCAAATTTACCAACTCCAAAAAAGACTTGGAAATAAATCGACAAAGACGAAAACGAAGAGCGATTTATCTATAATTTCGTTTTTTTTTAGTTTTGTAAACACACAATACAGTTTCAGTTAGTTATCTTTTTTATTTTAATTGTTGTTTTTATTATTTTTTTTAATAAACTTTATTGATCCACAAGGGAAATTGTTTGGATACAGTAGTTTGTCTAAGTCAATCAAATATTTTTTTCAGTTGAACTTTTCTTTTTCCCGTTTGTTTTCGTTAACGATAATAAAGTTTCCCGTCACACATACTGACCCGTACAGAGGCGTCCGTCCCCGCTGAAGCCCTGCGCGCACACAAACACTGCCCCCTGCTGTCCGCACACATACTGACCCGTACAGAGGCGTCCGTCCCCGCTGAAGCCCTGCGCGCACACAAACACTGCCCCCTGCTGTCCGCACATACTGACCCGTACAGAGGCGTCCGTCCCCGCTGAAGCCCTGTGCGCACACACAAATACTGCCCCCTGCTGTCCGCACATACTGACCCGTACAGAGGCGTCCGTCCCCGCTGAAGCCCTGCGCGCACACACAAACACTGCCCCCTGCTGTCTGCACATACTGACCCGTACAGAGGCGTCCGTCCCCGATGAAGCCCTGCGCGCACACACAAACACTGCCCCCTGCTGTCTGCACACATACTGACCCGTACAGAGGCGTCCGTCCCCGCTGAAGCCCTGCGCGCACACACAAACACTGCCCCCTGCTGTCCGCACACACTGACCCGTACAGAGGCGTCCGTCCCCGCTGAAGCCCTGTGCGCACACACAAACACTGCCCCCTGCTGTCCGCACATACTGACCCGTACAGAGGCGTCCGTCCCCGCTGAAGCCCTGGGCGCACACACAAACACTGCCCCCTGCTGTCCGCACATACTGACCCGTACAGAGGCGTCCGTCCCCGCTGAAGCCCTGCGCGCACACACAAACACTGCCCCCTGCTGTCAGCACATACTGACCCGTACAGAGGCGTCCGTCCCCGCTGAAGCCCTGCGCGCACACACAAACACTGCCCCCTGCTGTCTGCACACATACTGACCCGTACAGAGGCGTCCGTCCCCGCTGAAGCCCTGCGCGCACACACAAACACTGCCCCCTGCTGTCCGCACATACTGACCCGTACAGAGGCGTCCGTCCCCGCTGAAACCCTGCGCGCACACACAAACACTGCCCCCTGCTGTCCGCACATACTGACCCGTACAGAGGCGTCCGTCCCCGCTAAAGCCCTGCGTGCACACACAAACACTGCCCCCTGCTGTCCGCACACATACTGACCCGTACAGAGGCGTCCTTCCCCGCTGAAGCCCTGGGCGCACACACAAACACTGCCCCCTGCTGTCCGCACATACTGACCCGTACAGAGGCGTCCTTCCCCGCTGAAGCCCTGGGCGCACACACAAACACTGCCCCCTGCTGTCCGCACATACTGACCCGTACAGAGGCGTCCGTCCCCGCTAAAGCCCTGGGCGCACACACAAACACTGCCCCCTGCTGTCTGCACACATACTGACCCGTACAGAGGCGTCCGTCCCCGCTGAAGCCCTGCGCGCACACACAAACACTGCCCCCTGCTGTCCGCACATACTGACCCGTACAGAGGCGTCCGTCCCCGCTGAAGCCCTGCGCGCACACACAAATACTGCCCCCTGCTGTCCGCACACATACTGACCCGTACAGAGGCGTCCGTCCCCGCTGAAGCCCTGCGCGCACACACAAATACTGCCCCCTGCTGTCCGCACATACTGACCCGTACAGAGGCGTCCTTCCCCGCTGAAGCCCTGGGCGCACACACAAACACTGCCCCCTGCTGTCCGCACATACTGACCCGTACAGAGGCGTCCGTCCCCGCTGAAGCCCTGGGCGCACACACAAACACTGCCCCCTGCTGTCCGCACATACTGACCCGTACAGAGGCGTCCGTCCCTGCTGAAGCCCTGCGCGCACACACAAACACTGCCCCCTGCTGTCCGCACACATACTGACCCGTACAGAGGCGTCCGTCCCCGCTGAAGCCCTGCGCGCACACACAAACACTGCCCCCTGCTGTCCGCACACATACTGACCCGTACAGAGGCGTCCGTCCCCGCTGAAGCCCTGGGCGCACACACAAACACTGCCCCCTGCTGTCCGCACATACTGACCCGTACAGAGGCGTCCGTCCCCGCTGAAGCCCTGGGCGCACACACAAACACTGCCCCCTGCTGTCCGCACATACTGACCCGTACAGAGGCGTCCGTCCCCGCTGAAGCCCTGGGCGCACACACAAACACTGCCCCCTGCTGTCCGCACACACTGGGCGTTGGCGTCACAGTGGAGGGAGGAACACTCGTGCTCATCTGCGACACAAACACACTGAAAACATGTGAACCGTGTGACCTCAGGTGTGTTTGCATCACGTTACCTGCCACCATCTTGTCGGAGACGCTGGTCGCAGCGCCGGCGCCGGAGTCCAAACCGACGCTCTCGGTGGGACTCATACGTTCACTTATCACAGTGGTGCTTTCTTCACTTTGGCTTTGGTTTTCTGAAATGAAACAAACACATGAAGTCTTTGCCTTCGAAACATTTAAAACAGACACATTAAACGTGCTGTGTGTAGTTTTAGACCCAAGGCCGTGTTATTTCTACTTATTTTACCGTTTTGTGGAACCCGGGAGGCTCAGGGAAAAACCTTTTTAGGGGTGACATGAAAGCGCGCGCTCACTTTACAAAGCACCACCTCCTTTTATTAAGTCGTTCGTGTAAGTAGAGCGTGCTCTCACTTTACTAAATCACGCGCTCGTTTAAATAGAACGTGGTTTACTAAATGTGCGCTCGCTGTATGAAGTCGTGCCCTCGTCGTTCTAAAACGTGCTCTTGTTTAAATTTGCTCAAAATGTGCACACGAGATGTATAAAATGTGTGCTCGTTGTGAAATCGTGGCCGCGCTTTAGTAAATTGTGCTCATGAGGTTTATAACGTGGGCTCGAGAACACAGTTTTAGTAAGACGACTCCACGATTTAGATCAGGGCTGTCAGACTCATTCTGGTCCGGGGGCCGTATCCGGCCTACTCTGATCCTAAAGGGGCCGGATCAGAAAACTCATGGCAAATATACCCCAGAAATATCAATAAGTCCAAATATTTGTGCAGAGAAACACAAATCTATTACAGAAGTCTTTGTTATTTGATGATCTCTTTCTTTTATAAAATATTATAATATTATGAACAACCTGAAACTTTAAGAAAAATGCAATTTCAACACAAGGTTTTAACATTAACTTGTTTGCATTTCACAGAATTTAGTCATGGTGGGAGGGGCCATGCACAGAGGCGCTGGTGGGAGGGGCCACGTACAGAGGCTCTGGTGGGAGGGGCCACGCACAGAGGCTCTGGTGGGAGGGGCCACGCACAGAGGCTCTGGAGACGCTGCTATGCTAAACTGCACAGAGGTCCAGAAAATTACCAATATTTTAATAGAAAATGTAAATATTATTAAAATATTTGAATAGAAAATCAGCCGTGGGCCAGATTAAAGGTTTTGTAGGGCCGGATCTGGCCCTCAGGCCGCATGTTTGACACCGCTGATTTAGGTAAACGAGTGCACAATTTACACGGATGTGCGACTTAATCAGACTTAATAAAAGTTAATAAAACTTAATAAAACTTAATAAAACTTAATAAAACTTAATAAAGTGATTTCACAAAACGAGGCCGCGCTTTGCAAAGTGAGTGCACACTTTACTGACACCAGAGCCTTTACGGGCTCCGTTTAAATCTAATCTCTTCTAAATAGTCCATCCAGTTTTAAGATAGGTGCAAGAAACATCATTCTTTTTATTTGATTCTAATTTAATATAATAAACATAAACAATTTCCCTTGTGGATCAATAAAGTCTAAAGCTTTTGTAACTGAAAGTCAGTTTGGCAAATATAAAGTTATTTCAGTAAAAACTAATGTTACGTTAACTGTTTGTATTGTATAAATGACACCAAAAATAAACCAAAACCACTGCGGTGACCTGTGGTATTGGTGAGTGTCTCCCCCTGGTGGCAGGAGGTCCCGTCTGCAGACAGAGTGTGGGGGGTCCGGCAGGAGCAGAGGACCCTCCCCAGTTTACTCTCACACACCTGAGCACATCCTCCGTTCTTATGAAGACACAAGTCTGCTCCTGGAACACAAACACTGTCCACACCTCCTCATCGTCCGTTTGATTTGGCTCTAGTCCGTTTGCTCACCTGGTTTGGCGACGGGATGAAGCACCACCATGTTGGCCGGTTGTACCATGTTGCTATGGAGACGCTCCAGCTCGTTTCCAGTGCGTTTGTGGAAGATCCTGAGCTGATGGTGCTCGTGCTCGGACACCCACAGCCGCTCCTCCCACACGGCCAGACCGAACACTTGAGCTGGGGCCACATCATCACATCTGATCATGTTTATTGATCCACTATCACACTATTACAACTTTAGAATACGTTCTAAACTCTAGATCATTTACAAGGCAAGAAAGCGCTTCAGTCGGTCGCCAATCACTGATCGGCTGATCGAGGCAAACGGATCAGAGCATTGATTATTTCAGTAAAATGAATGAAATGAAGGTTCTTTTATAAATTAGCAGCAACAATCATGCCTAGTGGAACTGAAATAATCATAATAATCGTGACTAGTCAAATAATAAAAGTGAAGCTTTCTGTTTATAATTGATTAATAATTGTGATTGAAATGGAATGTATTGATGAAATGTTTTATTGTCACTGTCGGTGTTTGTCTGGAAAAGGGAAAAGGAGACAGAACATGAGATGACTCTTCTTTCTGCTCCTTTCATTCAATTTTTTGTATTGTTTTCACACTGTTGATGGCTTTTTAGACTTTATAAATGAAATAAACAAACAAATACAATTAAAAAATAATAATTGCATTATATAATCAATGTTGCAAAAAAGATGAAATAATAATGCATTTTATTATTATATTTAGAGGTCTTCACTCACTCTCCTTTAACCTTTATTTTGTTAATAATGAATTTAAAATCTCAATGTAGAATTAAAAAAATTACTTCACTGGTGGATTATTAAAAATGTGTTCGTTCCAACCGTAATGCAGCTAAATGTGTAGTAAAACTGTGATCTCTGTTGTGTGGACGTCGTGACGGGAGCCTCACCTACTTGTTTCTCTGTCAGGGCGCGTCGCAGTGACCCGTCCAGCCCAGCGCTCTCCACCAGCCCTGTGCCGCTGTCCGCCCACCACAGACGCTCCTCTGGGAAGTCCAGGCTCAGGGCACTGGGAGAGAGAAGGTTAGTGCTGACCACCACCACACGCCCTCCACCGTCCAAAGAGACACTGTCCACCACGGGCCTCGAGCCGACGTCTGTCCAGAATAACCTCCTGGACAAGAGACACGGAAAAGCTTTGGGTTTGTTTTCATTCATCACTAATCAAACATCCAGTGAGTTCTTACTTGACTAAAGGATGAACTGCGATGGCTTTGGGTCTTTGGAGCCCCTCGTGTACGACTGTTTCTCTTCTCTGTCCAGTCAGAAAACTGGACTCTATTGTGGACCGGCTGAAGATACATGTCTGTGAGTAAATGGAAGAGTCTCTGGTTCTCCAGTGAGCCCAGTCGTACAGGTTTGGTTTTACCTCTGTTCAGTCCAGTAGAGTTTGCGGTGGACCCAGTCTATGGTCAGACCTTGTACTGTGTCCACTCCCTCAGACAGCACAGTGTGTCTGGAGCCGTCCTCCACACTCACTCGCTCTACGCTCCTCCGGCGTGTGCTCGTGTAGTACACCTACAAGTACACCACACAGACCCCACAGACCCCACAGACCCCACTCAGTAAACACAGGATCATCCCCACAGACCCCACAAACCCCACAGACTCCACAGACCCCACTCAGTAAACACAGGATCAGATAAAAGCACCAGAAGGTTCTGAACATACACACCTACTGCAGATCCTTCATCCCCACAGACCCCACAGACCCCACAGACCCCACAGACTCCACGGACCCCACAGACTCCACAGACCCAACAGTCCCCACAGACCCCACAGACCCCAGAGACCACACAGACCCCAGAGACCCCACGGACCCCACAGACTCCACAGACCCAACAGTCCCCACGGACCCCACAGACCCCACAGACCCCACAGACCCCACAGACCCCACTCAGTAAACACAGGATCAGATAAAAGCACCAGAAGGTTCTGAACATACACACCTACTGCAGATCCTTCATCCCCACAGACCCCAGAGACCCCACAGACCCCAGAGACTCCACAGACCCCACAGACCACACAGACCCCACTCAGTAAACACAGGATCAGAAGGTTCTGAACATACACACAAATACACACCTACTGCAGATCCTTCATCCCCACAGACCACACAGACCACACAGACCCCACAGACCCCACAGACCCCACAGACTCCACAGACTCCACAAACCCCACAAACCCCACAGACTCCACAGACTCCACAGACTCCACAAACCCCACAGACCCCACAGACCCCACAGACCCCAGAGACCACACAGACTCCACTCAGTAAGCACAGGATCAGATAAAAGCACCAGAAGGTTCTGAACATACACACCTACTGCAGATCCTTCATCCCCACAGACCACACTGACCCCACAGACCCCACAGACCCCACAGACCCCACAGACCCCAGAGACCACACAGACTCCACTCAGTAAACACAGGATCAGATAAAAGCACCAGAAGGTTCTGAACATACACACCTACTGCAGATCCTTCATCCCCACAGACCCCACAGACCCCACAGACCCCACAGACCCCACAGACCCCACAGAGCCCCCAGACCCCACAGACCCCACAGACCCCACAGACCACACAGACCCCAGAGACCCCACGGACCCCACGGACCCCACGGACTCCACGGACCCCACGGACCCCACGGACCCCACGGACCCCACGGACCCCACGGACCCCAGAGACCCCACGGACCCCACAGACCACACAGACCCCACAGACCACACAGACCCCGCAGACTGGGCAGACCCCACAGACCACACAGACCCCACAGACCCCACAGACCCCACAGACCCCACAGACTCCACAGACTCCACAGACTCCACAGACTCCACAGACTCCACAGACCCCACAGACCCCACAGACCCCACAGACCCCACAGACCCCAGAGACCACACAGACCCCAGAGACCCCACAGACCCCACAGACTCCACAGACCCCACAGACCCCACAGACCCCACAGACCACACAGACCCCAGAGACCCCACGGACCCCACGGACCCCACGGACTCCACGGGCCCCACGGGCCCCACGGACCCCACCGACCCCACGGACCCCACGGACCCCAGGGACCACACAGACCCCAGAGACTCCACAGACCACACAGACCCCACAGACCCCACAGACCCCACAGACCCCACAGACTCCACAGACCCCACAGACCCCACAGACCCCACAGACCCCACAGACTCCACAGACTCCACAGACTCCACAGACTCCACAGACCCCACAGACCCCAGAGACCCCACGGACCCCACAGACCGCTCAGACTGTAGATTTCCACTCGCTCAGTTACTGTTTTTATTATGACTTATTTTATTTTTTGTCTGCTGCACTTTCTTGTTCAAACTTTTCTGCACTAAACTGTCTGGAGCTAATGTGGCAAGTGAATTTCTCCTGTGTGAGATCAATAAATCTGATCTGATCTGATCTTAAAGGAGAAATGAGAAACAGAAGTGCTACAGGACAAGTATTCCCACATATGTCCACTAGGGGTCAGTATCGTTCTGTAAACTCGCATGTGCACATCCTCCTGGACCTGAAGAAAAAGGGTTTCTAAATTATTATTATTATTAGTAGTAGTAGTAGTAGTAGTAGTAGTAGTAGTAGTAGTAGTAGTATTATTATTAATTTGGAGGTACATTAACACCTCAGCATTTACATTTTGTTTATTTTATTTGTATTCCTCATGTTGTAACACGTCCTCTGTAATGGACGTCGGGGACATTTTGGTGTTAAATCTGAAGTTAACGACGAACAAAAACTTTTTGTTTTTTTTTGATGACCAACATCTCGAACAAGCTTCTACAGTCGCCTCAAAAAGTTCTTGGACTGCCTTTTAATGTCTTATTTATTTATTTTGTATATATTATGTATTATTTTTGTTATTTATTTATTTGAGTATTTATTTACATATTTATTTTTATTTTTGATGAATAATTTATTTATTTATTTATTTATTTATTTCATTTTTAGATTTTTTTTTTTTTTTTTTTAAATCATAGTGCAGCCACAAACTAGAATCTGAAAACAATTAAAAGACAAACTGCTTAACTCGATGTCCACTATAAAGGACACAAATAGGACAGACCTCCACACCTTCAAAACATCATGTAAAATATCAAGTTTTGTCAGCAGTTTTTTTGCTGTGTCAAAACTCTGTGACAGTGTTAATAATAATAATAATAATAATAATAATAATTAAAGCCGCAAGCGGCGTTGGTCGGGACCTCGCACCTGCGTTTGTTCGTCTTACTGAGACGCACACCCATACCAAATTTCGTGTGCCTGGCACAATTATCTCACTTCCTGGTGGGCGTGGCCAAAGACAGATCAAAGGTACAAAGATCAAAGATCTTTGATCAGGGCATTGCCTAGCAACAAATACCTCCCATTCATAACTCATAACTCCTATTCAATAAATACCTAACTTTATTGATCCGCCGTATCGTCATATTACCACCTATTTGAAAATCCTTCGCAATTTAACATCTCCAACGTCTTAAGATTATGTTCACCAAAATTTAAACCTATCTGAGGTACGGTGTAGGAGAAGTGTTTCAAAATCCATACCTAACTTTATCGATCCGCCGTATCGTCATATTACCGCCTATTTGAAAATCCTTCGCAATTTAACATCTCCAACGTCTTAAGATTATGTTCACCAAAATTTAAGCCCATCTGAGGTACGGTGTAGGAGAAGTGTTTCAAATTCCATTCTATGTCAAATACCCCAAAATCACACAAAAGGCCAATTATCTCACTTCCTGTTGGGCGTGGCCATGACATTGCAGTGAGGCATTTGTTCGTCTTATTGAGATACACGTCCCTACCGAATTTCGTGCGCCTATCTTAAACGGTATGCCAGCCCCGAAAGACAACGCGCTAGGGGGCGCTATCGAGCTCCTGGGGGGTCACTGGGGGGCGGGACTTTGTGTGGTCGTACTGGCAGCACTTTGTGATGCCCGTGCAAAGTTTCGTTCGTTTTGAAGCATGGGAACATGCTCAAAATTGCCCCAGCGTGTATGAACAAGAATAATAATAATAATACGGAAACAAAGCAACAACAATAGGGACCTCGTCCCCCTTCGGGCTCGGTCCCTAATAATAATAATAATAATGAATATAGCTGCAAGCAGCAATGTGGGGCAAAGCACCGAAGGTGCATGTAGGCTGACTGGAGACTGGCTGGAATGTGCATGCCAAATTTCACAACTTTTTACCAGACGGTTCTAGGGGCTGCCATAGACTCCCGTCTATGGCAGCGTAAGACTGTTTAGAGGAATAATGTATAATAATAATAATAATCAGTAGACAAGACACATCAAAGACAAGATCAAAGGGTTGCTAGGCAACGCAGTAGAAACACTATGGTGCCAATAATAATAATTCATAGCATTTATACATGGCCTTTCATGACACTTCATTGTTCATTGACTCCACACTTGGTGGTGGTGAATGTTCTTGTAAGTATCCAGAGCTCACCTCCTTGTGGACTGGGTCATAGTCCAGAGCGGTGATCCTCCCTGTGGTCTCGGACAGCAGCACCTCCTCTCCTGCTCCATCAGGATGGATCCTCCTCACATCCACTAAAGTAGCAACAAGCAGCAGAGGAGGAGGGCCTGCAGGAGAACACACTTTAATGTTTATACCTCCTGTCTCTGCTGTCTCACTGAAGACACAAGTGTCTCAGACTGTCTCACCCACTGCCCTGCAGCGTCTCCTGTCCTCCAGCAGCTCATATCCAGGCACACAGCCACACCGCCACCGCCCAGAGCTCGCACCAGAGCTCACACTGGAGGTTACACCAGAGGTCACACTGGAGGTCGCACTGGAGGTCACACTGGAGGTCACACTGGAGGTCACACTGGAGGTCACACTGGAGGTCACACTGGAGGTCACACCGGAGCTCGCACCGGAGCTCGCACCAGAGCTCGCACTGGAGGTCACACCAGAGGTCACACCGGAGGCCACACTGGAGGTCACACCGGAGCTCGCACTGGAGGTCTCACTGGAGGTCACACTGGAGGCCACACCGGAGGTCACACCAGAGGTCACACCAGAGGTCACACCAGAGGTCACACCGGAGGTCGCACTGGAGGTCACACTGGAGGTCGCACTGGAGGTCACACCAGAGGTCACACTAGAGGTCACACTGGAGCTCACACCGGAGTTCAGAGGAGAGCACAGCTGACTGCAGCCGCCTCTGTCCGCAGACGAGCAGCCTGTCAAACAACCAAAACTTTAACCCTAAGAAATCTTTGTGATATTAAGTATGTAGAAGTGGTAGAAGTATGTGTGTATTTGTAAGGATGTGATCAATGTACATAAGTAACCACAAAAGGTTAAAACTATGTAAGTATTCACATTCCTTTTCGAGAAATGTGCGTTTCTGTTTACAAAGTACACTCAACAAAAATATAAACGCAACACTTTTGTTTTTGCTCCCATTTTTCATGAGATGGACTTAAAGATCTAAAATTCATTCCAGATACACAATATTACCATTTCTCTCAAACATTGTTCACAAATCTGTCTAAATGTGTGATAGTGAGCACTTCTGCTTTGCTGAGATAATCCATCCCACCTCACAGGTGCCACATCAAGATGCTGATCTGACATCATGATTAGTGCACAGGTGTGCCTTATACTGCCCACAATAAAAGGACACCCTGAAATGTGCAGTTTTGTCTCACAGCAAAATGCCACAGATGTCACAAGCATTGAGGGAGCGTGCAATTGGCATGCTGACAGCAGGAATGTCAACCAGATCTGTTGCTCGTGCATTAAATGTTCATTTCTCCACCATAAGCCGTCTCCAAAGGCGTTTCAAAGAATATGGCAGTACATCCAACCGACCTCACAACCGCAGACCACGTGTAACCACACCAGCCCAGGACCTCCACATCCAGCAGGTTCACCTCCAAGATCGTCTGAGACCAGCCACTCGGACAGCTGCTGAAACAATTGGTTTGCATAACCAAACTATTTCTGCACAAACTGTCAGAAACCGTCTCAGGGAAGCTCAACTGCATGCTCGTCGTCCTCATCGGGGTCTTAACCTGACTCCAGATCGTCGCCGTAACAGGCTTGAGTGGGCAAATGCTCACATTCGATGGCATCTGGCACGTTGGAGAGGTGTTCTCTTCACGGATGAATCTCGGTTTACATTGTTCAGGGCAGATGGCAGACAGCGTGTGTGGCGTCGTGTGGGTGAGCGCTTTGCTGATGTCAATGTTGTGGATCAAGTGGCCCATGGTAGTGGTGAGGTTATGGTATGGGCAGGCATCTGTTATGGACGAAGAACACAGGTGCATTTTATTGATGGCATTTTGAATGCACAGAGATACCGTGATGAGATCCTGAGG
Source organism: Paratrypauchen microcephalus (assembly GCA_036785185.1). Taxonomy (NCBI): domain Eukaryota; kingdom Metazoa; phylum Chordata; class Actinopteri; order Gobiiformes; family Gobiidae; genus Paratrypauchen; species Paratrypauchen microcephalus. The sequence goes on along the minus strand of JAVJIX010000178.1, from coordinate 1,716,478 downwards.
CCCATTGTTGTGCCATACATCCATGAACATCACCTCATGTTTCAGCAAGATAATGCACGGCCCCATGTTGCAAGGATCTGTACACAATTCTTGGAAGCTGAAAATGTCCCAGTTCTTGCATGGCCAGCATACTCACCGGGCATGTCACCCATTGAGCATGTTTGGGATGTGCTTGACCGGCGTATACGACAGCGTGTACCAGCTCCCTAGCCTGGGAATTCCCAGGCCGCTTCCGTTCGTTTCGAACTGGAAGGCGGCCTGGAAACTCGTCCAAGCGAGAGTCCCAGATTTAGGGCCCCAGTCAGAGAGCGGGGGAGGTGTGGCAAGACGGTGACGCGTACTACATGACAAACGGAAGCTTGTAGTTTGAACTGACGACTGACATGATTGGCTATGGACTTACGTATACGCTCAATTAGTCTAGTCTATCTTGTCCATCTTCAGTGTTTTTTAACAAGTACAGTAGGCAGTTTCTGCTGGACATAGGCAGAACTGGCCAGCACAACTCCCTGGACACTGTACTAGAGGAGAAGCTGGCGCGCTTCGGACTACTCCGCCGGCCTGCTGCTAATGCTGCTAACGCTGCTACACCGGACTCGCCTGCCGCCCCCCGCCCGGAGAGGAGACGCTGCAAGCGGTGTGAGAGGAAGCAGAAGCGAGGCAAGCGCGGCGGTATCAGAGCTAGGCTAACGGCTAGCCCGCACCGGCCGGCCATTCCATCCATTCTCCTCGCCAACGTGCAGTCTCTGGACAATAAAATGGACTACATCAGACTGAGGGCTGCCCAGCGCGACGTGAGGGAGTGCTGTGTTTTTGTTTTTACGGAAACATGGCTCCATGAAAACATCCCGGACTCAGCGATACGCCTGGACGAGCTAACATGCTACCGCTCGGACCGAGCTAGCGGTGTCCCCGGAGTTAAATCCCGCGGAGGGGGTTTAATAATTTTTCTTCGGGACACTTATTGTCGGGACGCTGTGGTGGTATGTAGACACTGTTCACCCCTAGTGGAGTTTATGATTCTGAAGTGCCGGCCTTTTTATCTCCCGCGTGAAATCACGGCAATATTGCTAGTGGTAGTTTACGTCCCCCCATCACCGAACAGCGCTGATAGAAGGGAGGCACTGTATGAGCTGTATAACTCTATTAGCGAGCAACAGACTGCTCACCCGGACGGATTTTTTATCCTTGCCGGGGATTTCAACCATGCAGACCTCAAAACTGTCATGCCACAAATGCATCAGCATGTTGATTTCCCAACCAGGGGAAACAACATTTTGGACATGGTTTACACTACACACAAGGGAGCATACAAGGCTTACCCCCTCCCCCACATAGGCCTCTCTGACCACATCTCTGTTGTGCTCAGACCGGCATACAGACCCCGTGTAAGGGTCTCTAGGCCGGCTCTGAAGCAGATCCAGGTGTGGCCAGAGGGGGCCTCGTCTGCACTACAGCACTGCCTCGGTACAACAGACTGGGCAGTGTTCAAACAGGCCGCCACATACAACAATCACACTGACATTGAGGAGTACGCAGACACTGTGACCTCCTACATCACCAAATGCATTGGTGATGTCACACACACAAAAACCATCACCACCAGGGCTAACCAGAAGCCATGGCTGACAGGGGAGGTTCACAGGCTGTTGAGAGCCAGGAACGCTGCCTTCAGAGCTGGGGATGTCCCCCATCTGAGGGCAGCAAGAGCCAACCTGTCCCGTGGAATCAGGAAAGCCAAACACAGATACACACAGAAAATAACCGGACACTTTAGAGACAGCAGGGACACAGGGAGTCTGTGGCAGGGCATCCAGAACATCACGGATTACAAACCCTTGCCACAGACCTGTGACAATAATATCACCCTGCTCAATGACCTCAACAGCTTCTTTGCACGGTTTGAGGCAGGAAATGACACCCGGCCCCAAAAACTCCACCACCTCCCCACGACCAGCCCCTGTGTGTGTCTGCAGCCAGCGTGAAGAGGACACTCTCCAGGATCAACACCCGCAAGGCTGCAGGCCCGGACAACATTCCTGGTCGTGTGTTGAAAGACTGTGCAGAGGAGCTCAAGGATGTCCTCACAGACATCTTTAATGCTTCTCTGAGCCAGGCTGTCGTTCCCTCCTGCTTCAAAACCACTACCATCGTTCCCGTGCCAAAGAAGCCCACTCCGGCCACTTTTAATGACTATCGCCCTGTTGCACTGACCCCCATCATCATGAAGTGCTTTGAACGGCTAGTCATGGCACACATCAAATCCATCCTCCCCCCACCCTAGACCCATACCAGTTTGCATACCGGGCCAACCGCTCTACCGAGGATGCAATCTGTTCTGCACTTCACCCGGCTCTCACCCACCTAGACAATAAAGACTCATATGTGAGAATGCTGTTCATAGATTTCAGTTCAGCATTCAACACTATAATCCCTCAGCAGCTCATTACCAAACTAGACCACCTGGGGCTTCAGACCTCACTCTGTAATTGGCTGCTGGACTTCCTCAGTGAGAGGCCACAGGCAGTGCGGGTCGGCAGAAACACCTCAAGCTGCATTAGACTGAGCACAGGAGCCCCCCAGGGCTGTGTGCTCAGTCCGATGCTCTTCACTCTGCTGACCCACGACTGCTCACCAGCGTTCAGCACCAATCACATAGTGAAGTTTGCGGACGATACGACTGTGGTGGGTCTCATCTCTAATAACGATGAGACAAACTACAGGAGTGAGGTGAGCCTTCTGACCCAGTGGTGCAGCAATAACAATCTCCTTCTTAATGTTGAAAAGACCAAGGAGATTGTTATTGACTTCCGGAGAGGCCCCACCCAGCACCCCCCACTGTCCATCAATGGTGCTGCTGTAGAGAGGGTGAGCAGCACCAAATTCCTGGGGGTGCACATCAGTGAGGACCTCTCCTGGACAGTGAATACTGTATCACTGGCAAAGAGGGCTCAGAAGCGCCTCTATTTCCTCCGCAAACTGAGGAGAGCTGGAGCCCCTCCACCCATTATGACCACCTTCTACCGAGGCACCATTGAGAGCGTCCTGACCAGCTGCATCACTGTGTGGTACGGGAGCTGAACAGAACAGAACAGGAAAGCTCTGCAGCGCATAGTGAATGCAGCTGGGAGGATCGCTGGTGTCTCTCTCCCCTCCCTCCTAGACATTTTTAACACCCGGCTCACCCGCAGAGCGTCCAGCATTGTGGGTGACCCGAGCCACCCCGCACATAGCCTGTTCAGCCTTCTGCCCTCGGGGAGAAGGTACCGGAGTCTCCGGGCCCACTCCACCAGGCTTTCAAACAGCTTCATCCACCAGGCTGTCAGGAGGCTGAACTCACACCCGAACTCCCACCTCACACCAGATACTGACTGGTTCTGAGTCCCCAGACCCCCAATAAAGCCAAAAAAAAAAAAAAAAAAAAGCACATTTCGGGGTGGCCTTTTATTGTGGGCAGTCTGGGGCCTGTGCACTGGTCATGATGTCGGATCAGCATCTTGATGTGGCGCACCTGTGAGGTGGGGTGGATTGTCTCAGCAAAGCAGAAGTGCTCACTATCACACATTTAGACAGATTTGTGAACAATGTTTGAGAGAAATGGTAATATTGTGTATCTGGAATTAATTTTAGATCTTTAAGTCCATCTCATGAAAAATGGGAGCAAAAACACATACAGCTCTGGGAAAAAATAAGAGACACTGCAAAACGATCCGTTTTTCTGATTTTACTACTTATAGGTTTGTGTTTGGGCAAAAGGAACATTTTTGTTTGAGTCTATAAACTACTGACAACATTTCCCCCAAATTCCAAATAAAATATTATCGTTTAGAGCATTTATTTGCAGAAAATGACAAATGGTCAAAATAACAAAAAAGATCCATGTTTTCAGAGCTCAAACAATGCAAAGAAACAAGATCAAATTCATTTTAAAACAACATAATACTAATGTTTACACTTAAGAAGAGTTCACAAATCAATATTTGGTGCAATAACCCTTATTTTTAATCACAGCTTTCATGTGTCTTGGCCTCCACAAGTCTTTACATTGTTCTTGGGTGACTTTATTCCACTCCTGGTGCAAGAACTGAAGTAGCTCAGCTTTGTGTTTGTGTTGGAATTCAACAGACGCTGGAATGGAATGGCTGTAATACATGTAGAGATGCTGATTTCAGAACAAAATGCAGTGGTCTCTTATTTTTTTCCAGAGATGTATAATATGTATATGATTATTGTTTCTGTCTTGGCACAAAGTCAAAATAAATATGAATCAATCAATCAATCAATCAATTCAGCTTACTCAAGCTCAAATAGCGCTCCATATTCCACAACTTTCTTAATTCTTAAATAATCACACATATGACTCTTACCGGTGCAGGTCTGTCCGTCGTCCTGCAGCACCGAGTCCTCTGGACACACACACTCCACACTGCCCCCGACCTCCACACAGCCACTCCCACACCGTCTGCTGCCGTCACACTGCACCACCTCTGCAGAGAACACACAACACCATCAACACACAAAACACCATCAACACACACAACACCATCAACACACAAAACACCATCAACACACACAACACCATCAACACACAACACACCATCAACACACACAACACCATCAACACACAACACACCATCAACACACACAACACCATCAACACACAAAACACCATCAACACACACAACACCATCAACACACAACACCATCAACACACAACACCATCAACACACACCACCATCAACACACACCACCATCAACACACAAAACACCATCAACACAAAACACCATCAGCACACACAACACCATCAACACACACAACACCATCAACACACAAAACACCATCAACACACAAAACACCATCAACACACAACACCATCAACACACAAAACACCATCAGCACACAAAACACCATCAACACACACAACACCATCAACACACACAACACCATCAACACACACAACACCATCAACACACAACACCATCAACACACAACACCATCAACACACAAAACACCATCAACACACAAAACACCATCAACACACAAAACACCATCAACACACACAACACCATCAACACACAAAACACCATCAACACACAAAACACCATCAACACACAACACCATCAACACACAACACCATCAACACACAAAACACCATCAACACACAAAACACCATCAACACACAAAACACCATCAACACACACAACACCATCAACACACAAAACACCATCAACACACAAAACACCATCAACACACAACACCATCAACACACAACACCATCAACACACAAAACACCATCAACACACAAAACACCATCAATACACAACACCATCAACACACAAAACACCATCAACACACAACACCATCAACACACAAAACACCATCAGCACACAAAACACCATCAACACACACAACACCATCAACACACACAACACCATCAACACACACAACACCATCAACACACAACACACCATCAACACAAAACACCATCAACACACAAAACACCATCAACACACAACACCATCAACACACAACACCATCAACACACAACACCATCAACACACAACACCATCAACACACACCACCATCAACACACACCACCATCAACACACAAAACACCATCAACACAAAACACCATCAGCACACAACACCATCAACACACAACACCATCAACACACAAAACACCATCAACACACAAAACACCATCAGCACACAAAACACCATCAACACACACAACACCATCAACACACAAAACACCATCAACACAAAACACCATCAACACACAATACACCATCAACACACAACACCATCAACACACACAACACCATCAACACACAAAACACCATCAATACACAACACCATCAACACACAAAACACCATCAACACACACAACACCATCAATACACAAAACACCATCAACACACAAAACACCATCAACACACAAAACATCATCAACACACAAAACACCATCAACACACAAAACACCATCAACACACAAAACACCATCAACACACAAAACACCATCAATACACAAAACACCATCAACACACAAAACACCATCAACACACAAAACACCATCAACACACAAAACATCATCAACACACAAAACACCATCAACACACAAAACACCATCAACACACACAACACCATCAACACACAAAACACCATCAACACAACACCATCAACACACAAAACACCATCAGCACACAAAATACCATCAACACACAAAACACCATCAACACACAAAACACCATCAACACACAAAACACCAACACACAAAACACCATCAACACACAAAACACCATCAGCACACAAAATACCATCAACACACAAAACACCATCAACACACAAAACACCATCAACACACAAAACACCATCAACACACACAACACCATCAACACACAAAACACCATCAACACACAACACCATCAACACACAACACCATCAACACACAAAACACCATCAACACACAACACCATCAACACACAAAACACCATCAGCACACAAAACACCATCAACACACACAACACCATCAACACACAAAACACCATCAACACACACAACACCATCAACACACAAAACACCATCAACACACACAACACCATCAACACAAAACACCATCAGCACACAACACCATCAACACACAAAACACCATCAACACACAAAACACCATCAACACAAAACACCATCAGCACACAAAACACCATCAACACACAAAACACCATCAACACACAAAACACCATCAACACACACCACCATCAGCACACAAAACACCATCAACACACAAAACACCATCAGCATGTTCCAGGCATTTATGTCTAATTCCAGGTTCAGTGATTTGGAGTGAACTGTGTGATTCTGTCCGCTCACAGAGACGTCCTGTCCATGTAAGAAAAGATAAGATAAGATAAGATAAGATAAGATAAGCCTTTATTGATCTCACACAGGAGAAATTGCCACAGTAGCTCCAGGACATTTGGACAAGAAAAGAAAGTGCAGGCAGGCAGGAATGGGATAAAGTAAGTAATAATAAAAATAGTAATAATAATAATAATAGTAACAACAGGCATCAACATGGAAGAGAGGATATTGCACGTCTGGCCTATATGTTAGAATTATACAGTCTGATGGCGGTGGGGATGAAGGATCTGTGGTAGCGCTCCTTCTTGCACTGGGGGTGCCTCAGTCGGCTGCTAAAGGAGCTGCTCAGCTCCTCTACAGTCCGGTGCAGAGGGTGAGAGGTGTCGTCCATGATGGACGTGAATTTGTCCAGCCCCCTCCTCTCAGCCACCTCCTCTACAGAGTCCAGAGGACAGCCCAGGACAGAGCTGGCCCTCCTGACCAGCTTATTAAGTCTCTTCCTGTCCCGTTCTGTGCTGCTCGGGGCCCAGCAGACGACAGCGTAGAGGAGAGCAGAGGCCACCACAGAGTCATAAAACGTCTTGAGCAGAGGCCTGCACACTCCAAAGGACCTCAGTCTCCTCAGGAGGTGGAGGCGACTTTGGCCCTTCTTGTACAGGGCGTCGGTGTTGTGGGACCAGTCCAGTTTATTGTTGAGGTGAACACCCAGGTACTTGAAACTGTCCACAGTCTCTATGTCCTGCCCCTGGATGTTCACTGGTGAGTGAGGTAGTGGTCTCCTCCTGAAGTCCATCACCAGCTCCTTTGTCTTACTAGTGTTAAGGCTCAGGTGGTTGCGCCCACACCAGTCCACAAAGTCTCTGATGACCGAGCGGTACTCCAGCTCGATCCCCTCAGACACACAGCCCACAATGGCCGAGTCGTCAGAGAACTTCTGGGGATGGCAGCTGTCCGTGTTGTAGGTGAAGTCCGAGGTGTAGATGGTGAAGAGGAAGGGTGAGAGGACAGTTCCCTGGGGGGCCCCGGTGCTGCAGACTACCACCTCTGACTCACAGCCGCGCAGCCGCACGTACTGTGGACGGTCAGTGAGGTAGTCGATGGTCCAGGCAGCGAGATGTCCATCCACTCCCGCGTCCTCCAGCTTCCCCCGCAGCAGCGCCGGCCTGATGGTGTTGAAGGCGCTGGAGAAGTCAAAGAACATGACTCTCACAGCACTCCCGGCGGTCTCTAGGTGGGTGTGCGCCCGCTGCAGAAAGTAGATGACGGCGTCCTCTACTCCTACTTTTTTTTTTTTTTTTTTTAATTAGTTTATTTGACAGGGACAATGTGCAAAAACATTAAAGATGCTTTACACCAGATTATAGCTGAAGCTACGTAGTTTCCATCTGTCGTCCCTGAGCAGGTGAGAAATACAATATAAAACGTAAACAATATAATCAATACACACTCACACACTACAAATGACCAATTATTACACAATAAAATATTACAATAAAATCTCACTCAGATTATAACATACCAGTTTTCATTCTTAATGCTGACACTGCTGATTCTCTAATAATCATTTCTTAACATTAAATGAAAAGTTTTTCATGTCAGAGGAAAGTTTCAAACTTTGTGGCAATTTATTCCATTCTTTGATGGCTTTGAAAGAAAAATCTGTGTGTGCAAAGGCCGAGCTCCGTTTAGGTCGTCTGCAGTCACCTGGAGGTCCTGGAGCTCCGTTTAGGTCGTCTGCAGTCACCTGGAGGTCCTGGAGCTCCGTTTAGGTCGTCTGCAGTCACCTGGAGGTCCTGTTTGTTCAGAGCTGGACACATTTTTTCAATGGAGGAGGCGCTGTGTTATTTAAGATTTTAAAGACTAATCGCACATTTGAATAGGTGATTAAATTGTCAAAGTTTTGCATTTTATGTTGTGCAAATATTGGACAATGATGATATCGCAGTGGCTTTTTGTCCAGTATCTGAACAGCCTGATTATATAAGGACTTTAAGGGTTTTGTTGTTGTCTCACAGACTTGAGACCAACAAGTTATACAATAATTAATATGTGAGGTAATCATTGCATCCAGATAAACCTTTGCAGCATCATTGTTAAATTTGTTTCGAGTGTGTCTAAACACAGACAGACTATATTTTAAAGTATTAGAAACTTTTTTAACATGCTTTTTAAAACTAAAAATTGGATCCAGAACAACTCGTAAATATTTGAATTCCTCTACTGTTTTGAGTTGGCTCTTATTTATGTAAATACATGGAAAGGAAGACTTCTGTTTTTGTGTCTTAGTAAAATACATTGCCACCGTTTTGTTTGTGTTCAAAGTGAGAGAAGCAGATTGTAGCCAGCGTGAGATGTTTTCCATGACATCAGTTAGTTTTTTTGCCACACTGGTCGCTTCACTCCCATGTACATAAAGAACGGTATCGTCCGCATACATTTGTATATCCACATCACCACAAATTGAAGGGAGATCATTTATATAAATTGTAAAAAGCAATGGCCCAAGGACAGAGCCTTGCGGGACACCCATATCATTGGCCTTAGATGTTGACAGCTTTGAGTTGACACGTACACACTGGACACGGTCTTTAAGATAGGATTCTATCCACTGCAGTGCACTGTGAGACAGATTATAATGGGTGAGCTTTCTCAGTAACACCGAGTGGTTGACCGTGTCAAAAGCTTTACTTAGGTCCAAAAATACGGCACCCACAACACCGCCCTTGTCCAGCTTTGCCTTTACTGACTATGAAAAAACAGCATGCAGTTTCGGTGGAATGGTGTTTTCTATATCCAAATTGCATGGGATATAGCAAATTATTTCTGGAGAGGTGTTCTTTTAATTGTTCAGCAATTATTCTCTCCACAACTTTTGAAACCACAGGAAGTATGCTTATTGGTCTGTAATTGCATACATTCTGCTTTTCCCCTGCTTTAAACACTGGGGTGATTACTGCAGTTTTAAAAGCAATGGGCTTGTAGGCAAACTGCAGCGGGTCCAGGGTGGGGCTCACCACAGAGCGGAGGTGACTGAGGATCACCCTCTCCATGGTCTTCATGAGGTGGGAGGTCAAGGCGACTGGTCTGTAGTGGGCCGGTTCCCTGGCGTTTGTTGTTTTGGGAACCGGGACCACACAGGAGGTCTTCCACAGGACGGGGACCTTCTCCAGGCTGAGGCTCAGGTTGAACATGTAGCAGAGAACCTCACAGAGCTGGTCTGCACAGGTTCTCAGCAGCCTGGGGCAGATACCATCGGGTCCTGCGGATTTCCTCTGCCTGAGTCGCCTAAGCTCCCTCCTCACCTCGTCCGGTGTGATGGAGAGGGGGGAGTGGGGGGGGGGCTGGTGCTGGGTTGAGTCCGTATGAAGGGGGATGTGGCCACTGGCCCGGGAAGGTGTGAAGAGGAGGAGGGGGGAGTCGGCAGAGGGGCAGAGGGGGTGGGGGGCGAGTCAAACCTGTTGAAATAACAGTTTAATTCGTCCGCCCAGCGCTGATCGCCATCAGCTGTCCCTCTGCCACTCTGTCCAAAACCAGACATGCTCCTCAGTCCTCTCCACACGCCCCGTGCGTTGTTTTGGGCCAGCTGCTCCTCCATCTTCCTCCCATAGTCCTTCTTGGCCCGTCGGATCCTCCACTGAAGCTCTCTCTGGACCCTTTTCTGCTCCTCTCTGTCCCCTGAGTTGAAAGCCCTTTTCTTCTGATTCAGGAGGGCTTTAAGCTCAGGGGTGACCCAGGGGTGGTTGTTGGAGAAACACCGTACTCTCCTGGTTGGCACAGTGTTCTCCACGCAGAAGTTGATGTAGTCTGTGATGCAATGGGTCAGGCCGTTGATGTCGTCTCCATAAGAGTCAGTGAAAATGTCCCAGTCCGTGTTCTGGAAACAGTCTCTCAGACTCTCACAGGCCTCCTGAGTCCAAAGCTTCACAGACCGCTTCCGCACAGGTTCTTTCCGCACCCTGGGTGTGTATTGCGGGAGCAGGTAAACCAGACAGTGATCCGAGCGTCCGAGCGGGGGGAGGGGGGCGGAGGTGTAAGCGTCTTTGATGTTGGCGTAAAACAAGTCCAGAGTCTTATTGTCTCTCGTGGGGAATGTGACGTATTGGGTGAATGTGGGGAGAGTAGTGGAGAGAGATGTATGATTAAAATCCCCAGTGATCAGAAATGAGGCGCGCGGATGACGTATCATCAGGTCATTAACGACGCTGTGGAGCTGTTCGCATGCTGCCGCACCATCCGCCGATGGAGGAATGTACACACAGAACACAATAATGTGTGCAATTTCTCTGGGCAGATAATACGGCCGCATACCCACAGCGAGCAGTTCAATGTCCCGGGTGCACAGCTGGTGTTTCACGTGTACATTCCCGGGATGGCACCAGCGTTCGTTAACGAAGAAAATAAGTCCTCCTCCTCGAGTTTTCCCGGTCCTTGTAACAGTCCGGTCCGCGCGCCTCATAGTAAATCCGTCCAGCGAGATTACTTTGTCCGGTATATTCCCATTTAGCCATGTTTCAGAGAAGCACATCAAACTGCAGTTCCGGAATTGTCTCTGATGTCGGGTCAGCGCAACAAGCTCCTCCGCTTTGTTGTTTAGAGAACGCAGATTCCCCGTTATCACCGTGTGAACATGGGAGTGGACAGATTAATAATCATGTGTGAAATAATCCAACTTTCTACTTGATTATTTGCATTACATACACACACATACATATTTACTTTTGTATTTTTTCAGAGTAGCTTTTTACTTTGACTTCTACATTTACAGTCTGACAGAACTCTAACAAAACTTTATGTTGACAATATGAAACAGTTCAACATTTGCCCCTCTTACATCTTACCTTCAGCATTATGCATTTGTAACTTTTGTGTTTTTTCTTTAGAAATACCAGACTCTGTGCATTGTTTATTATTTTTTTGTATGCCAAACTGTGTTAACTCATTTCAGCTGTGAAACTTTTCATTTAGAGACAAAAGTGAGCAGGGCAGAGTTCAATACTCCCCCCACCTCTCCATGTGCCAGGGAGTTTTCAGATGCTCTTTTACACTTCTACAGTGAAGATCCTTAAGGACACAAAGGACAGTGCGATCTCTTAAGGCCACAGTGATTTGTGTTTCTGGTTTGTGTTTTTGTGGCGCTCGGCTGAGCTCTGAACAGCTCATGCAGATAAAGCTGCTGCAGTCCAGATATGTGCCCATAGGAAATGTCACCTCATAGTTTCATTTTATCGGGTCAGTTTCCCACAGTGCTCTCCGCTCGCTTCCAACAGGAGAGATTAGACCTGTGTTTGGGATGTTTCATGGAAGAATGGGAAAATACTCCATAAAAAGGGTGAGTTTGTTGTGGTCCGTGCTCCCCTCCCTCCTTTCTTTCCCGGTGTCTTTGGGCGGAGTCTCCTGGCACTGATTCCCTACACCTGCTGGTAATCAACATCCACCTGCATTTAACTCCAGCCGACCACAGAGACTCTGCCAGATTGTTGTACATCTTCACCCGGTGAACTTCTTGGCCACTTTGAACTACGTTTGCTACTTACCTTGTTTTGGATGTTTTTGTAACCAACCCGTTTTTCTGCCTCCAGTGTTCCCTGTTGCTCCCAGCCTGCTGCTTCCCGTCTCCAGCCCTGGACCACTCCAGCTCTCGCCTTGTTTCTGCCTGCAACTTATTTTGTGTAATAAATCCACTTTCTTGATTTTTGCATTTTTGGTCTGGTGTCCATTTTTTGGGTCCGTCCACTACTGCAGCGTAACAGAGTTTACAGACAAGAGTTGGAGTTAATAATGCTCATAATATCCCAGTTTATTTCAAACCCACAAACACAAATGGAGGTCTCAGACATCATGTGTCTCCATCTATAACTCTGTCCTCAAACCTAAATCAGAACAAAGAAAACAATAGAGCAGCAGGTCAGATCCAGAGGTGTGAAAACACCATTATGACCCACACTCCACTCCCACTGCAGATCTAACAGGCCCACCTCACTAACACCAACTGGAAACAAGGAGGTGTGGGAGTCTCACAGTCATTTCATTGTAGTGAGCGCCCCCTTCAGGCAGATATAGGCAGTGTCCACCAGCGTCTGACCAGAACTGAAGAAGCAGAAGAAATGGATTCCACCGAACTTTTGTCCAGTCGACAAATTGAATTTCACCTTTTTCAATGCTCATAATAGTGACATAGTAATAATCAGGGAAAGAAAAAGTAAATAAGCTTTTAACAAGTCCAGGTGCAGGTGCAGTGGTAACAGGGGCTCAAAGATGGATTAAAGAGGATTCATTTCCACTTGGACCAAGTTCTGTCATTGTGTCTTCAGACACTGACCCCCTAGTGTGAAAGTGTGTGTAAAAGTGTGTAAAAGTGTGTAAAAGTGTGTAAAAGTGTGTGCTTTCATACACAGATTAGCTGCCTCACTTCTTCACTCTGCCCCAGGGCAGAATAATGAACAGTCCAGAGCTCTGGGAGGCTTTTTGGAGCCTGTACTTGTTCTGTTGTTGTGTGGAGGATTCATTTTACAAACTGGATCCAAATGTGTGACGTTAGAGGTTTAACAAATAACAATTCAAAAATGTAATTCAAAACCTTTTGCCTTTTAGCACAATTTTTTTCAAACTTTTTTTCTGACTGGAGTCTTTTCTATTCACTAAAATTCCTTTGTTAAAACATGTATTTGTTTTGTTTTGCCTAGACAACAGAGACGTATTGTCCACGGAGATGACCCACGCTGAATGTTTTAAAGTGAACCTGGTGGATGAGAATAGAATGACACAGATGCACGGGACATTGTGTCTGGTCTGTGTGCACGTCTGTGACCTGAGCTTTTAGAACGTCTGGGGGTCAAATGTCGTCTTTCATTCTGTAGAAAGAGTAAGAGTGAGTTTTCCCGTCTCTTTGCTGTAGACTGGACAACCAAGAGCGAGCAATACTTATTTACAAAATTAGGTCTGGAAACAAGGCGCGACCACCCAAATGCCAATGGGCAGAACTGACAGAACTTTACTCGTGCCAACCCGTGTGCCAACCCGTGTGCCAACCCGTGTGCCAACCCGTGTGCCAACCCGTGTGCCAACCCGTGTGCCAACCCGTGTGCCAACGTGAAAAACACAGAGTTCATTTTAAAGGGTTTGAAGTAGTCCAAAGTTATTACTGTACCTAAATCCTAATGATTCACTTCACTGAGTTTACAAACACTTTTCACAACTCTTACAAACAGTTTTTCTGTTATAGTAAATCTATAACAACAACTAGCATGCTAACACCACTTCCTGATTATCAGACAATAAAACACTTTATAATTCGATCCCGACAGCGACTGTATTTCCACCTGAATATACAAGATGTGTGTCCAGGAGTCATGTACCTTGGCAGGACTTCTTGTCGGGCAGGAGGGTGTATCCTCGAGGACACGTACAGAAATAAGATCCTGGGACGTTCTCACAGCCCAGAGAGCAGCCGTGGTTCCAGTGGGCGCACTCGTTTACATCTACAATACACACAACTGTTTTAACACGAACAATGGGACTCAACATTGATGATAAAGTATTTTTTTTTCTTCTTGAATAAAAAAAAAAATCATAATATTCCTCACAGTAATTTAGAGGCTTTAACTTTTATAACTTGCATTTCATCAACATAACCTTAAAATATATGCATAAATATATTTGCAACTCACTCTTAAGTAACAGACCTGCCGTTCTTGTCTCCTGTGATTTTATATTTTATTTGATATTTTAGTCTGTATTTTGCTATTTTATTTTGACTTGTACATATACACTTATTATTTTTATAATGATGTCTCATTTGACACTGGTCTCTTGGATCTTATTTGCTCTGTTATATATGATATGATTGTCTATATTAAATATTCTTACCTTCACAGTAGTTGCCGTGTTTACTGAGGATGAATCCGTCACTGCACTGACAGACGTCGTCCTCAGGACGGGAACATAGATTCACACAGTTCCCACTCAGTTTATCACAACCTAAACATAACAAACGAGTTTAACAAGAATAAAAACATTTTCTTGGACTTTAAAGCTCTGAATGCTTAGTCTCTGTCGTGCTTTTGAATTCTAAATATTAGTTTATAGGAAAAATAAAAGTGAAATGTAGTTCAAGAGCTTCCCCAATAAAACCTATAATATAATGTGTTATTATTAGCATTATTGTTCAAATAAATTGAATGGCAGGTTTTGTTTTTGTTGAAGCATTTCCTGAATAGTCCCGTTAGCCAGTTTGTGATCAATAACACAGCTTATCAAAAGAGTCAAAAGTCTTACTTGAAAACTGAACCGTGGAGTCTTCTCTGGGTTGTTTTTGGACAACTTTGAGGCTCACTGGAGGTTTGGACAGAGTTTTTCTGTTCACCCTCTCATATTCTCCTCCATATTTGTTCATTCTTCTTATATCATGAGATTCAAAGTCAGTGTAATATAAACTGTTCTTAAATACTGAGACGCCTAAAGGGAAAGAACTGCAAGAAATGAAATGAGTTTATAGTTACAACAGTGTGAGGTTAATGTAATGAGGAAGAAATACTGTACAACTAAGAGACCAGAGAAAAATAAGAGACCACTGCATTTTGTTCTGAAATCAGCATCTCTACATGTGTCACAGCCATTCCATTCCAGCGTCTGTTGAATTCAACACAAACACAAAGCTGAGCTACTTCAGTTCTTGCACCAGGAGTGGAATAAAGTCACCCAAGAACAATGTAAAGACTTGTGGAGGCCAAGACGCATGAAAGCTGTGATTAAAAATAAGGGTTATTGCACCAAATATTGATTTGTGAACTCTTCTTAAGTGTAAACATTAGTATTATGTTGTTTTAAAATGAATTTGATCTTGTTTCTTTGCATTGTTTGAGCTCTGAAAACATGGATCTTTTTTGTTATTTTGACCATTTGTCATTTTCTGCAAATAAATGCTCTAAACGATAATATTCTTATTTGGAATTTGAGGGAAATGTTGTCAATAATTTATAGACTCAAACAAAAATGTTCCTTTTGCCCAAACACAAACCTATAAGTAGTAAAAGACTGTAGGAAAAAAAAGAAAGTAGGAAAAACGGATCATTTTGCAGTGGTCTCTTATTTTTTTTCAGAGCTGTAGTGGAATCATGAATACAGGGGGTCCTCGGGGTACGACGGTCTCGGTTTACGACGTTTCGTGGTTACGAACGCGCCCCCATTAAAAAAAAAAAAAAGATATATTACGCGTCATTCGGTCTTACGCGGTTTAGCGTGGTAAGAGATGTAAACAAACGCGAACGGCGCGCGGCGCACGGCGCAAGAATACGCTCTGTTGTGGTTGTAGGGAGAAGAAGACAGCCTCATGTGTGTGCCCAATGTGGGCGGAAGTACCTGATGTGGGCTCTGATCTGCTCCTATGAAAGCGGCAGTGATAACCAAGCAGCGTAGTGGTCTAATTATTGAGATGGAAAGGTTATTGGTGCTTTGGTTGGAAGATCAAAGTCAAAATCCGACTTACGACGAAATTCGGGTTACGACGCGTCTTAAGAACAGATCAACGTCGTAACCCGAGGACCCCCTGTACTCTAGTAGGAATAGCATCAGCCATCTTGTGACTGCAGGATGAGCAACATTCAAATAAAAAATGATGAAAAAAAACAAAACAAAACAGGCCAGACTTTTTTTTTTTTTTTTTTAATTTGCCTTAAATTCACCAAATGTTGTTGTTTTGTTCAGGGAAAAAATCACCTAGAAAACTGCTGTAATGGTGCTCTCATGAGTTTTTGGTTACGGTGGTGATGATTCCTCTTGTGTTGTCATGGTTACGTGAGTGTATTTACCGAAGCTGGTGGTCAGTGATGTGGACGACCTTCCCGTTGTAGTCACACGAGCCGACTGCACTTTGATCATGTGGCCCGAGCTGGACCCAGAACAGCCGTTTGTCTTTGTGATCCACACACAGAGCTTTGAGTTGTCCGTTTATTTTGATAAGAGTGGTTTTCATGTGACCTGTGAGATTAGCACGCTGAATACTGGCGCTTAAACCGCCGCTTAAACCGCCGCTCAGCCAGAAGAGAAACCTGCAATTATTTAAAAAAAACACATATTGTGCTTTAATCTGCTGTATAATTATAATCTATGACACCTGTGGATCATGACGTTATAATCTGGACATTTTAAGTCTGCGTCCCATTTCTCTGTCTTACCCCTTCGTCTTACCCCTACCCCTTGGTTTTGCGCGTTCATGTGAGGGCAATGGGTGTCCCGATTCTAATTTTGATCAAGGGCTCGGGCCACGACCTCGGGCTACATACCCCTTGAAACGAAGGGGTATGACTACAAGCTCAGGCAGGTTTTGGGATCAGGATGGCAGCGTCACATCGACCAGACAACGAGTCTCATAAATGTATTTTCAGCAGTTGTAATTATCGATTAACAGTTTAGCAGGTTTACAATTATGACGTTTATGTTCTACGTTAGCCTGGGAATTCCCAGGCCGCTTCCGTTCGTTTCGAACTGGAAGGCGGCCTGGAAACTCGTCCAAGCGAGAGTCCCAGATTTAGGGCCCCAATCAGAGAGCGGGGGAGGTGTGGAAAGACGGTGACGCGTACTACATGACAAACGGAAGCTTGTAGTTTGAACTGACAACTGACATGATTGGCTATGGACTTACGTATACGCTCAATGATAGACATTCATAACGCCCAATAAACGGCCGTTGGCAATCGCTAACCACACCTCCGCTACGGGATTTTTCGAAGCGAGTTTCCAGACCCATATCTCACTTGTGATATGGTCAGGTGTTAACCAGACTAGTTCTACGTTACTTTTAGTGAACTGTTGTTGAGGTTTTAATTGTAGTGATGTCTGGTTAACCGACGTTATCGTTTTAATCGAAATTTCATGCATAAACACGCTAGTTTTTTTGTCGAGTTGAGGTACCCGATAATCCTTGACATTTGTTTTCGTTTGTTTGCGTCAGTTGTTGTCGCCTCTGTAGACGTAGCAGCTCAGGTAGAGGCGAGGGACGATGACGCAAACGGTAATCGAGTGGTGTCCCATTTCTTAGGGGAACATTCGTACCCCGAGCCCTCTCAGCTCGGTATCGAGGGACAAGACAAAGACGTAGATAAAGGGGAAGGGGAAGACAGAGGAATGGGACGCAGCCTAAATCACAATATTCATCTGAAATTACTTGATAAATAAGAAGGCATCTGGCTTTGACATTAGAAAACGACACTGCCCAATGGGAGCTCATGTCGGAGTCATCACAACAAAGAGCTGTGCAGTTGTTGGCACTTCCGATGGAGAGCTGCAGATCATACTAGCAGATGTTTTTAAAAAAATTTGTACCAGAATTACTACCAATGCTGCAGAATCGTACGTGTATCACCAGTTAAGAAAATTAACTTTGAAAACATAATAAGTACAGAGCAGTAGGTATACTGTATACCAGAGGCAGAAAAATATGAGTTGATCGAAGTTCTTCAACAGGTTCCTACAGCTCCACTCACCCAGCGAGAGATACAGGACGACATTCATACTATAATACTCCCTACAACTGTACAACTCACCTTATGTCACAGATAATACTCCCTACAACTGTACAACAACTCCCCTTATGTAACAGATAATACTCCCTACAACTGTACAACAACTCACCTTATGTAACAGATAATACTCCCTACAACTGTACAACAACTCCCCTTATGTAACAGATAATACTCCCTACAACTGTACAACAACTCACCTTATGTAACAGATAATACTCCCTACAACTGTACAACAACTCCCCTTATGTGACAGATAATACTCCCTACAACTGTACAACAACTCACCTTATGTAACAGATAATACTCCCTACAACTGTACAACAACTCCCCTTATGTAACAGATAATACTCCCTACAACTGTACAACAACTCCCCTTATGTGACAGATAATACTCCCTACAACTGTACAACAACTCACCTTATGTCACAGATAATACTCCCTACAACTGTACAACAACTCACCTTATGTAACAGATAATACTCCCTACAACTGTACAACAACTCCCCTTATGTCACAGATAATACTCCCTACAACTGTACAACAACTCCCCTTATGTCACAGATAATACTCCCTACAACTGTACAACAACTCCCCTTATGTCACAGATAATACTCCCTACAACTGTACAACAACTCACCTTATGTCACAGATAATACTCCCTACAACTGTACAACAACTCATCCTTATGGAACAGATAATACTCCCTACAACTGTACAACTCACCTTATGTCACAGATAATACTCCCTACAACTGTATGTAGCTGGGATTGGACATCTTATTTGATCTTGTATTTTATATTGTATTGCTTATTTTTCTATTTTATTATATACATTTAATATCATTTTTACATTTTGATTATGTCTCATTTGACACAGTCTGCTGCTCTTTTTTTGGTATTCCATCTATTTTTTTGTTGCGCTCTGTTATTTGATGAGTGTACCCAAAACAATTTCCCTTGTGGATCAATAAAGTTTGTCTAAGTTTAAGTTGAAAACAGTTGAGTTGAAAATAAGGGATTAAAGATTCAATATCCACAAATTACTTCAAGTGAGAGAGGGGAAACAACTATGAGATTGTTAAAATATCAAAACTAATATATTGCATAATAGGTCCACTTCAAAGTACAACCGTTTGTGTATCGACATTAAAGGGAAAATGATCATGTATACTTTTGCTTTTTGTGTGTTAACTTGCAGCTTCACTTTTACCTCTTGGTGGGATCAACCGCTATTGAAGACGGCTCTGACAGATGTCGTAATATTGTCTTTTCGTTTTTTCCATTCATATCGATTCTCCGTATTCTGCCCTTCTCACTGCTCGTCCAGTAGATGCTGTTCCAAAGCCAGTCCACGGCCAGGCCTGAAATATGTTTGTCCGAGGAAAACACTTTCTGCAAAACAAATCATTTCTCTCATTCTCCTCAGCAGATTTCCTCAGGGCGTCAGTGAGTCCAAACACAGTTTCCATAATGACCTGCTTGTGCGCTCCCAGCTGAGCTTTGTAGATGAGGCCGGAGTGTCTGTCAGCCCAGTACACACTTTCTTCTCTGTAATCAAAGTCGATGATGATGGAAGAGCCCACTCCAGCCACCAGCCGCCTCTGTCTCCTACCGTCCAGGTCCAGTCTGTGGATCGCTTTGCCATGGCCAAAGATCAGAAAAGGCTGTGGAGCTGAGCACACATTATTTATTAAGGAAGTTTTTCAGTTTAGAATAGAAGAAACTTCATTATCCCCTAAAAATGCCCTACACAACATTTAGGACAACAAACATTCAAAAACAGGAAAGATTCAGAATAAATACATTTTAAAATATATATTAAAAGCAAGATGATCAATATATTTCAGCCACGCACCGGATTACATACGCACGCGACCGGCTCCTGGAGCTACGGGGCCCTTCTCTACTCCACGCGGGAAAACCGGAGGTCCCGGTGGAGATACGGAGAAAGAGGAGAGGCTGCAGGGGCGGACGCAAGAACCGGAGACCGTATTCACCGAACGGACTACCCACGGTGATAACGGGGAATCTACGTTCGCTAAACAACAAAGCGGAGGAGCTTGTTGTGCTGACCCGACTTCAGAGACAATACCGGAACTGCAGTTTGATGTGCTTCTCTGAAACATGGCTGAATGGGAATATACCGGACAAAGTAATCTCGCTGGACGGATTTACTATGAGGCGCGCGGACCGGACTGTTACGGGGACCGGGAAAACTCGAGGAGGAGGACTTATCTTCTTCATTAACGAACGCTGGTGCCATCCCGGGAATGTACACGTGAAACACCAGCTGTGCACCCGGGACATTGAACTGCTCGCTGTGGGTATACGGCCGTACTATCTGCCCAGAGAATTTACACACATTATTGTGTTCTGTGTGTATATTCCTCCATCGGCGGATGGTGCGGCAGCATGCGAACAGCGTCGTTAATGATATGATGATACGTCATCCGTGCGCCTCATTTCTGATCACTGGGACTTTAACCATACATCTCTCTCCACTACTCTCCCCACATTCACCCAATACGTCACATTCCCCACGAGAGACAATAAGACTCTGGACTTGTTTTACGCCAATATCAAAGACACTTACACCTCCGCCCCCCTCCCCCCGCTTGGACGCTCAGATCACTGTCTGGTTTACCTGCTCCCGCAAAACACACCCAGGGTGCGGAAAGAACCTGTGCGGAAGCGGTCTGTGAAGCTTTGGACTCAGGAGGCCTGTGAGAGTCTGAGAGACTGTTTCCAGAACACTGACTGGGACATTTTCACTGACTCTTATGGAAACGACATCAACGGCCTGACCCATCACAGACTACATCAACTTCTGCGTGGAGAACACTGTGCCAACCAGGAGGGTACGGTGTTTATCCAACAACCACCCCTGGGTCACCCCTGAGCTTAAAGCCCTCCTGAACCAGAAGAAAAGGGCTTTCAACTCAGGGGACAGAGAGGAGCAGAAAAGGGTCCAGAGAGAGCTTCAGTGGAGGATCCGACGGGCCAAGAAGGACTATGGGAGGAGGATGGAGGAGCAGCTGGCCCAAAACAACGCACGGGGCGTGTGGTGAGGACTGAGGAGCATGTCTGGTTTTGGACAGAGTGGCAGAGGGACAGCTGATGGTGATCAGCGCTGGGCGGACGAATTAAACTGTTTTCAACAGGTTTGACTAACCCCCCCCACCCCCTCTGCCCCTCTGCCGACTCCCTCCTCCTCCTCTTCACACATCCCCGGGCCAGTGGCCACATCCCCCTCCTCCTTCACATGGACTCAACCCAGCACCAGCCCCCCTCCACCCCCCACCACCACCACCCCCCGCAGTCCACCCCAGTCCCCCCCTCACTCCCCCCTCTCCATCACACCGGACGAGGTGAGGAGGGAGCTAAGGCGTCTCAGGCAGGGGAAATCCGCAGGACCCGATGGTATCTGCCCCAGGCTGCTGAGAACCTGTGCAGACCAGCTCTGTGAGGTTCTCTGCTACATGTTCTACTTGAGCCTCAGCCTGGAGAAGGTCCCCGTCCTGTGGAAGACCTCCTGCGTGGTCTTTCTGCCGCCGTGTCCTGTTTCCAGGTGGATGTGGTGAAGAATAAGGTGTGTTGTTCTGTGTTGTCTACTCAGTAGGGCAGGAAGCTGGCTTCCCCAGGCATCGCTGATCTGTTCAGATGCCCCCCTACTCTACACTTTTCTCTTTCTTTCTCTTTCTTCGATGGTACACCCGGTAGTGCGGTATGTACCATACAACAAACGCCAGGGAACTGGCCCACTACAGACCAGTCGCCTTGACCTCCCACCTCATGAAGACCATGGAGAGGGTGATCCTCAGCCACCTCCGCTCCGTGGTGAGCCCCACCCTGGACCCGCTGCAGTTTGCCTACAAGCCAAACGTAGGAGTAGAGGACGCCGTCATCTACTTTCTGCAGCGGGCGCTCACCCACCTAGAGACCGCCGGGAGTGCTGTGAGAGTCATGTTCTTTGACTTCTCCAGCGCCTTCAACACCATCAGGCCGGCGCTGCTGCGGGGGAAGCTGGAGGACGCGGGAGTGGATGGACATCTCGCTGCCTGGACCATCGACTACCTCACTGACCGTCCACAGTACGTGCGGCTGCGCGGCTGTGAGTCAGAGGTGGTAGTCTGCAGCACTGGGGCCCCCCAGGGTACTGTCTTCTCACCCTTCCTCTTCACCATCTACACCTCGGACTTCACATATAACACAGACAGCTGCCATCTCCAGAAGTTCTCTGACGACTCGGCCATTGTGGGCTGTGTGTCTGAGGGGAACGAGCTGGAGTACCGCTCGGTCATCAGTGACTTTGTGGACTGGTGTGGGCGCAACCACCTGAGCCTTAACACCAGTAAGACAAAGGAGCTGGTGATGGACTTCAGGAGGAGACCACTACCTCACTCACCGGTGAACATCCAGGGGCAGGACATAGAGACTGTGGACAGTTTCAAGTACCTGGGTGTTCACCTCAACAATAAACTGGACTGGTCCCACAACACCGACGCCCTGTACAAGAAGGGCCAAAGTCACCTCCACCTCCTGAGGAGACTGAGTTCCTTTGGAGTGAGCAGGCCTCTGCTCAAGACTTTTTATGACTCTGTGGTGGCCTCTGCTCTCCTCTACGCTGTCGTCTGCTGGGCCCCGAGCAGCACAGAACGGGACAGGAAGAGACTTAATAAGCTGGTTAAGAGGGCCAGCTCTGTCCTGGGCTGTCCTCTGGACTCTGTAGAGGAGGTGGCTGAGAGGAGGGTACTGGACAAACTCACGTCCATCATGGACGACACCTCTCACCCTCTGCACCGGACTGTAGAGGAGCTGAGCAGCTCCTTCAGCAGCCGACTGAGGCACCCCCAGTGCAAGAAGGAGCGCTACCGCAGATCCTTCATCCCCACCACCATCAGACTGTATAACTCTAACATATAGGCCAGACGTGCAATATCCTCTCTTCCATGCTCTCCCTGTTGATGCTTGTATTATTATTATTATTATTATTATTATTATTATTATTATTATTATTATTATTACTTATTACTATTTTTATTATTACTTACTTTATCCCCTCCCTGCCTGCATGCACTTTTCTTTCTTGTCCAAATGTCCTGGAGCTACTGTGGCAAGTAAATTTCTCCTGTGTGAGATCAATAAAGTCTCTTATCTTATCTTATATTTGTGACTTCACAAGCTCCCGAGTATCCGTCCCTGTCAGAAAAAATGCTGTTGCAGTGGGATGGCCCAGGCCCGAGCAGAAGCCCAAAGTGAAGCACCAAAATGAACCAAAACAAACATGACACCGGCACATGTACTTCAGTCTATTTCAGCAACAATACTATTTATAGAGTATTTATAGTATTTTGTTTGTGAAAAACATACAGAAGGTGAGGGACTTTAAGGAGAGGAAAGATGTTTTCTCTGAACTGGATGTTCTGCTGTTCTGACACGAGGGTGTGGTAACCTGCATTATTCTTGTCATTTAGGGTTCAATCGTTTAATTCTTCCTTCCTTCTTCTTCCTCCGTTGATAACATGTTTTTCTCTGAGGATAGTGAATATTGAAGCTCTACATTGATCTTATTACACCATCTGACCTGACATCTGTTTTATACAAAAACACAAAAACAGAGAACATGTTCAGAATACTGATCTTCATTTGAGACGTTTGGATTTATTTGATTTCAGGTGATGTTCTGATTGTGCTCTCCCCTCCACAAACCTCTCTCATAACTTGGTGACGTCACCTGCTTTTCCCCACAGAGATCAGATACACCAGATACTATCCACAAAAAGCACATCTCCACACAGAAGCAGGGGATGGTCCACAGAAAAGTTACATACTGTCCCCACTTATTTGTGATTTATTTGTGAGTTATTTGTGATTTATTTGTGAGTTATTTGTGATTTATTTGTTCATTTTTTCTACCTTTCTTGGAGCATAAAGTGTCTGCTGTCCTCGGAGTGAGGTGATAAATGGACTTTGATAGAGCCATAGCTGCTGCTGTTGTCACAGTGGAATGAAGCATCGATCAGCAGACAAAACATAATGATTAAATGTCCGCTCTGACGTCCGAGCGCTCCGCCGCAGATACTTGGTTGCTAGGATGCGGTCATTGAATCACAAGTTCATTCTCTGGTCAACATCATCTGTCTCGTCTGGGCCTGATTTTAGGCAAATTGTGTCTTTGCCCCTCTCGAGGTCATCAGGTTTGAATATTGTGAAATAATGATGTCATTAGTAGCATATGTATATGTATATGTATATGTATACGTATATGTATATGTGTATGTATATGTGTATGTATATGGATATGTATATGTATATGTATATTTATATGTATACGTAGATGTATACGTATATGTATATGTGTATGTATATGTATATGTATATGTATATGTATATGTATACGTATATGTATATGTATATGTATATGTGTATGTGTATGTATACGTATATGTATATGTAAAACAACACCGTACGAGTTGAGAGAAATGATTTAGAAAACATTTGGTGTGTAGGGCCAGATATTGACATGAACTTGATTTTATTCCTGTTTTTGTCTTTCTTCAGGTGTGTTTAACCTAACACACACACACACAGCACATTAACTAAACCTGGGCCAAATTAAGTCTACATTAGGACTAAACTGGACCAAACCTAGAAAGCTCGAGTTTTTCTTAGTCGTTCTGTGGTATTGTGAAAACTGAACTACTGCAATACACGAAATGTACTGTGCATATGACAGGTTAGAGTACTTTTTCACTAAAACATAGTTAATGCTCATTATATTTAAGATTTTATAAAAAAAAATGATGCCTCATTTTGGAGAAGTTTATAATTTATTTAATTAAATTCATGTTTAATCTGTTTCTTGCTTGCAAATTGTCTCTGCATTTTGGGTCAAATGTTCAGTGTTGATGACACAGGTTTAAACTGCTACTTCCTGTAATGTTGTACTCTGCCACAAACTGCTACTTAACTGATGTAAATCTATAATAAATACCTCAAGTATGTCAGAATGTTGTTACCTCCTCAAAAACAAATATTTACTTATGTTTTTTATTTCTTTGACAGGGACAGTGTAGAACATTTGTGAACATGCACCAGATTTAACCTCAGGTCTCAGGTTCTTTTGTCCCTGGGCTGCAGATGAACATTCACACGTTTGAGGAATCCATTTTTGTGAGTCTGTCGACATTTCCAAGACTCAAAATGCGCTGTTCCACTTTATGATGTCATGTAGTGGGCACTTTCAGGTTAACAGTTAGAGAGTGGCAATTCTGGGGCTGAAATTATCCAAATGATTCTAGTGTATGGGATTTAAAAACACAGTGGAGCACTACATAACATCACAAAGTGCAGGTTTGTGTGTTAAACGTGTGTGAATGAAACAAACATGACTCCAGGAAACATTATAACATAGATGAGAAAACAGCATAAAACAGGCCCTTTAAATATCATCATATCAAAATAATGCCATGTTAGGGTCAGTTCTATTTCCTGTTGAGTGTAGAAGAGGTGCAGCACTCACCTCTGCAGCTGCCGTTCCTTCCCTGAGGTTCCATGTTCTCCCAGCACAGCCTCCCCTGGGCCACAGCGCTCTGCAGTATGAACCAGATGAGTGTCGAAACCAGCGCTGCCAACATAATCCTGTGCTATTTGTCACTTTTCTTCATCGCTGGGATACAGAAATTCCACCAGAACCAGCCACATGTGTCTGTAGAACGCTGGCATCTTGGTCCACAGGTCTGGAGTGAGTGTGGAGCTGAGTCCAGAGGACGTCCTGCTGGACTCTGGGCTAAATTAAATCAAGAGGTCACAGACACAGAGAGGGCAGTACCAGCTCAGGACAAAAAACAACAAAACATCCATGGATCCTGTGCTGGCAGACTGTTTTAGAAGCAAAGATTGAAATTCCTCACACCCCTGTGGTAAATTTTGCACATGCCAATTTTGGAACTTTAAACGCCACTCGAATGTCCAACTAGAAAGTGAACAGCGAACGCAGCGAAAACGCAGCCGTGCTCCAGCCTTTAGTCTGGAGGCTGTGGCTGTTGTAAGAACATATTAAGATACGTTATGATCTGACAGATAAACCTTTATTTACCTTGATTTTATTCTTTTTTTTGTCTTTTTTTGTCCTGAGATGGTGGCAAGTGAATTTCTCCTGTGAGATCAATAAAGTCTTATCTTATCTTATCTTAAATCAAGATTTTAACTCTCAGAAAAAAATCTTGCAAAGATTTTTGTGCATTAATGACATAGATTCCTTTTTTGAACTCAGTTGTACCTCAACTTTCTGTTTTGATGGAAAGCTGTAATAAATTATTTAACACAGTTGTTAAAACTTGTAGTATTCGCTTTAAATCTGTTAAAAATGTGAACAGGCTGCATTTATGGAATAGAATTTCAAATAGATGACAGGGCAGTTCAGCTTTAGAATGAAACATAAATCAATCAATAAATAAATCAATAAATAAATAAACATAAAATGCACATATTGTTAGGAATGAATGTGCCATGTATCTTATATTTATTAGAAGTCATTTAAAGTTCATTTTTGTGCGTGTGTTTTGTGTTTTAAAGTAAAATGAATGTATGTGTCCCTTGGATGTACATTTTGTTTGGAGATATTGAACTTTGTGACAGTTTTTGTTTCATGTGGATATAATCACTATTACAGAATATACATTTTATTTCATTTTCACAGTTTAAAGGCAAAGTGTGCCAAAGTGTGCCCTCCAGCTCACATTTAACTAAATCTCTTCCATATTTCTGTACAGTGTGATCATTGACGGGACATTTGGGACAATTGTCTTGTGTTGGTGAATGAGGCTCTGGACTGCCGGACTTCACCCTGGCTCCTGGAATGACTCAGATACTGGGACTGGGGGAGGGCTCATTTATTCCCAGGATTGTTTGTCGTCTTATTTACTCAGGAGAACAAGCAACAGACACGAGGGACTGAAGCTCTATTCACGGCCGCTCTGACTGGGACATTGTTCTGGACACATTAGCCTCACATTAGCCTCATGGAGCCGTGGTGATTTACACGGCTGAGAAAGTGCCAGTGTCTCCGTGAGCGAGCAGGGCGACGACCTTTAGCCAACGTCTCAACCCTCAACGCTCAGAATGTGGCGTCTAAAGTGGATCTACCCGATTTTACTTTTTTGTAATAATGTAAAATTGCCAACTGCTTTTAGGGTCACAGTGAGACCTTCATGAAGCGTCTGCATCGGATTTTAAAGCATTTTATCCTTTACAAACCAGGAAGTGCACTGTTAGCATGCTAGTTGCTGTTGTGCATTAGTGTGAAGTTGTGTGGTCTTAAAAAACCATGTAACCCCCTGTCTCCATGTTGGTACTAAAGATCTGTCTCCATGGAGACGGACAGTTTACAGGACATAAGTGTAGAAGCAATAACAGCACCTGTAATAGATGAAAATATAAGTTTAAAAAATAATGTTGGGTACAACACCTAAAGAAAAAGCCTTTTCTATTTAAAAAAGACAAGAAAGTCCCTAAATAAAAACTCCTTTAGTCCCATGTGCACTGGTGTCGTCCACTGGAGATTTGTGATGCGACTGTAAAGTCGCCCACACATCTCCACGTGGCACACAGCTGAATATCTATCAGTATATCACATTATATCTTTATTCATTTGACCTAGAACTAAAACAAGCTAAAACATGAAACACCAGCAGCTTCTGATGATCCAGTCTACGAATGAAACCCACAGACTCAGGGTGGCAGGAGCTCTGCGTCTAGTACGTGCACGATCAATGGCAACAAACTCTGTGAAATTGTTCATAATTTTATTAAAACATATCACAAATCATAAACTGAATGCATAAACAACAGGATCTATATAAAAATAGATTGATATAAATAAGGCAACATTCAGGTTGAGACACACTTGGGGCTCTTTCGGTCTGTCCAGGGTTAAAGGCAGTGACAGAATAAAACATGTGTCAGCAGAGGTACTCTGAGCGCGAGCTGTCGCTCTTGTAGGTCATCTGAGAGTCCAGACTGGACCTGGAGCACAGGAGCATGCGCTCCGAGTCGTGGGTTGGCCTCCTGGCCCACAGCTCTGTGGGGTGAGAGTTCAAAGTCCTGTGCTTCATGGAGATGGTCTCAAACTTCACATAACTGTCCTTCTCCAGCTCCTCTTCATCTACAGGGACTTGTGGTCCTTTGCAGTATAACGCTAAGATCTTATAGATCAACAGCGCAATAAGTGGCAGAATCAGAGCACAAGCGATGCCACTTACGATCACGAGGAGCTGGTTGAGCCCACTGTCGTGTGCACTGTCCAGTGTGTAGAAGTCCACACAGGGGTCTTTGGCACTGGCGCTGCCTTTAACCACCAGGCAGACGGAGTACCTGGTCCCAGGGAGCAGCCCCTGCAGCAGCTCCTTCCCACTGGACACGCTGGACTCCAGAGTCTGTTTAGTGTCCTCCTCTCCATACGGGGAGAACACCACTGTGACCGCAGTGTCACCAGATAAACCATCTACAGTCCACAGGAGCACAGCACTGTCCACGCCCTCCTCCACCACCTGTAAGTCTGTCACAGACTGTGAAGGGTCCTTACTGCCCTTCTGGTCTGCAGCCAGCCTCTTCCCACTCCCTCCCTGTTTGATTTTGGCTGGTTTGAGCGAGACTTTCGGGGCGCTGGTCGTTGCTCTGTCGGTGGTGGACAGTAACAGGGTTGTGGGCGTGGCGGAGAAGGGGTCAGGAGCAGGAGTGAAGATGGTGCCCAGGGTGGTGGGCCTGGTGCCAGGAGGCCTGGACGGAGGGAGGGTGGTGCTCAGGGTTCCAGCCACAGACACAAAGATGGCGGCCTCGGCATCTCCAGCCACATTCTTGGCCCTGCAGCTGTAGTTCCCGGCGTCTTTGGTCATGATTCCAGTTAGACTCATGATAGACCAGCGCACGCCCTCTCCGGGAGACTCTTCCACTGAAACCAAAACACAACACACCTACATTAAATACTCTGTGTACTTCAAATACTCTGTGTACTTCAAATACTCTGTGTACTTCAAATACTCTGAGCGTCAGAGTTAATGGGTTAGGGTTTGCCTGTTCTTACAGTCTGAATGTTTCACATTTGCTGAAGTGACACGACCTTCACACAAATTCACACTTAAACCATTTGTATCCAGAGGGTTCGAGTTGTGTTGGAGTCAAATGTACAGAGGAAGTGTATAAACTCATGGAGGGAAGAATTGGGTTAGGGTTAGGGTGGGTTAGGGTTAGGGTGGGTTAGGGTTAGGGTTAGGGTGGGTTAGGGTTAGGGTGGGTTAGGGTGGGTTAGGGTTAGGGTTAGGGTGGGTTAGGGTTAGGGGGGGATAGGGTTTGGGTGGGTTAGGGTGGGTTAGGGTTAGGGTTAGGGTGGGTTAGGGTGGGTTAGGGTTAGGGTGGGTTAGGGTTAGGGTTAGGGTTAGGGTGGGTTAGGGTTAGGGTGGGTTAGGGTGGGTTAGGGTTAGGGTGGGTTAGGGTTAGGGTGGGTTAGGGTGGGTTAGGGTTAGGGTTAGGGTGGGTTAGGGTTAGGGTGGGTTAGGGAGGGTTAGTGGTTAGGGTTAGGGTTAGGGTGTGTTAGGGTTAGGGTGGGTTAGGGTGGGTTAGGGTTAGGGTTAGGGTGGGTTAGGGTTAGGGTGGGTTAGGGTGGGTTAGGGTTAGGGTGGGTTAGGGTTAGGGTTAGGGTGGGTTAGGGTTAGGGAGGGTTAGGGTGGGTTAGGGTTAGGGTTAGGGTGGGTTAGGGTTAGGGTGGGTTAGGGTTAGGGTTAGGGTGGGTTAGGGTTAGGGTGGGTTAGGGTTAGGGTGGGTTAGGGTTAGGGTGGGTTAGGGTTAGGGAGGGTTAGGGTGGGTTAGGGTTAGGGTTAGGGTGGGTTAGGGTTAGGGTGGGTTAGGGTTAGGGTTAGGGTTAGGGTTAGGGTGGGTTAGGGGTTCGGATCAGTGTTAGGGTTAGGGTGGGTTAGGGGTTAGGGTGGGTTAGGGTTAGGGAGGGTTAGGGTGTGTTAGGGGTTAGGGGTTAGGATTAGTGTTAGGGTTAGAGTGGGTTAGGGGTTAGGGTGGGTTAGGGTTAGGGTTAGGGAGGGTTAGGGTGTGTTAGGGGTTAGGGGTTAGGATTAGGGTTAGGGTTAGGGTGGGTTAGGGGTTAGGGTGGGTTAGGGTTAGGGTGGGTTAGAGTTAGGGTTAGGGTGGGTTAGGGGTTAGGATTAGGGTTAGAGTTAGGGTGGGTTAGGGTTAGGGTGGGTTAGAGTTAGGGTTAGGGTGGGTTAGGGTTAGGGTGGGTTAGAGTTAGGGTTAGGGTGGGTTAGGGGTTAGGGTGGGTTAGGTGCTCTGAAGGTTTAAGGAAACTGGATCACTGCAAATGTTTAAAATAAAAACTAGTTCTGTCTTTAAGATATTCCCTCTGTACAAGAATATGTCATGTTCATTTAAGTATATATGTCTGTATAAAGAATTGGATTATGGGAATGTGACGTCGCCCATCGGCTCCAGTCAAATGAAGCTCATGAGGCTAGCAGTTATAGGAGTGAATTTGGAGAAATATGGAGTTCCATATTAGGAATAGGAATTTATTTATGGACAAAAAGACAAAAAAGGGAAATAAAAACAACATGTGGAGTGGGTAAATACGAAACATTTTAAGCCAATTTGTTACCTGGGTCTCTAAAAATGTATTTAATCAATGCTAAATTAATTAATCCCTCTGGATAATTATGTCTCCCTGTGAAAATCTGTCTCCAACAGTTATCTGTGTTTTGACTTCGTCTCCCTGCATGAACACTTCCAAGGCCACAGAAGGTGGTTTGTTATCTGGACTCTACATAAACATGGCACACACTCACTGACACTGACACTAGAAATGAATGAGTAGAAAATGTCTTTAGTTAAGGTCTGATCTCTGCTCTCGGCTCAATCAATTTGATTGATTTCCAATCTGATCCCCCCCATACCCTTCCTTATGTTGCCAAAAAAAAAGATCACCGTATGTTATATCTCCAATTGTTTTTCTGTCATTACATGTTGTTAAATTGTCACTGATTGTATGTATTGCATCTTTTCTACTCTGCATCTCCCAGTCGGCGGTGCGCGCATGTACGTGGCCCCTCCCCTACCCACTCTATCACTGTCCTGCCTGGTTAGTGGGGAAACGAAATTTCAAATTCACTCTGTGTACATGCACATGATTGTTTTCGACAATAAAGCAAACTATGACTATGACAATTTGAACAATTTAAATCAATGTAACTGGAAGTGCTCCCATGCTCACTTCCTGTTTGGGACACTTTATTTATTGAAGGGCTTTTCCCTAAATTATAACAGGCTGAAACGGTTATGGAAACGGTTATGGAAACGGTTATGGATGTAGCCGTAAAACCTCCAAATCGACAAACACACTGAAGGTTTCAGAGCTGTTTCAGCTGAAGCTTTCTTATAATCCATAATATTTGACCTTTATGCTAATCACAACTGCTAATCACCACCCAGCGTTTTATGCAGAACACGCTGCACACAAAGACATTTTAATGTTTTTAAAATTCGGATCTTCTTTGGAATGGAAATTTGTTATTGTAGAAATACAAGCTACAGCCGGCAGTAAAGATGTGATGGATTCTAATTTTCGGAGCATTTATTTCTATTTTTCATTTATTTACGTTAGTCAACAGATACAAAATATATTTTTTATTAATAGCAAAAATATATATTCTTCTCTTGTTTTTGCTTGCTTCCATCTGTTCTGCTTGTTCTTGTGCACTAAGAGTTTGTGTCTTGTGAGTAGAGTTTGCAGGTTTTATGTTCATGTCCCATATTTGGCTAATGTGAATAAATGTGATATAAATGTATAAAAAGCATAATATAAAACATAGAAAGAAACCATGTTTCTGCTGCTTCCTGAGGTTTGTTGGCATTGAAACAGCGCCACCTAATCCCAGGGGGGGTAACAGGATCAAACAACTTTTAAGGAGGGAAACTACTGGATCAATGAACTGTCAACGATTGAACCTGGTGGACTAAATGAACACAGGATTTGAGGTGCTTTTTGTAAAGAATGACTTGTTCATATTGTGGGTGTGTAAATAGTGTGTTAGTGTATTCATGCTGTGGTTGTGTGTTTGTCCAGCGTGGTGTAAGGTTTACTTGTGATATTTTAAACGTTTTCTTTATATATTATTACACTGAATGTTATGACTTTAAGAACATGTGAGCGGATGGTGTTTAGTCACACCTGGTGCTGCTCGGGCGAACCTGATGACGCTGTAGAAGCATTGTAATAAAGTCATGAGAGTAAAGTCAGGTGAAACTTCTTTTTTTCTACAATTTGCAGGTTGTATGTTCATCTAGTGGTCCATGTGCATGTGGCTAATGTATAAAAAGCATCATTTAAAACAAATGCATTAATATTGTCGCGTTTTCTTTGATCAAATCCAGACAAGTATCACATGTTTAGTGCAGCCTTTCCTCCTGTGACCCTCTTCTGCTCCTGCTGTTGTTTATACTGTGACTTTTATACTGTGACTTTTATACTGTGACTTTTATACTGTGACTTTTATACTGCGACTTTTATCCTGTGACTTTTATACTGTGACTTTTATACTGTGACTTTTATACTGTGACTTTTATACTGTGACTTTTATACTGTGACTTTTATACTGTGACTTTTATACTGTGACTTTTATCCTGTGACTTTTATCCTGTGACTTTTATACTGTGACTTTTATCCTGTGACTTTTATCCTGTGACTTTTATACTGTGACTTTTATACTGTGACTTTTATCCTGTGACTTTTATCCTGTGACTTTTATCCTGTGACTTTTATCCTGTGACTTTTATACTGTGACTTTTATCCTGTGACTTTTATCCTGTGACTTTTATACTGTGACTTTTATACTGTGACTTTTATCCTGTGACTTTTATCCTGTGACTTTTATACTGTGACTTTTATACTGTGACTTTTATACTGTGACTTTTATCCTGTGAGTTCTGACAGAGTGGTACCCGTGTTGTCCACAGCTGCTCCGTCGGGCCGGGCCCAGGCCAGCGCCGGCGTGGGGAGCCCTGTAGCGTCACACCTCAGCAGAACGTTACTGCCCAGAGGAGAGGTGATCTTTGTGGCGGACGTCATCACCGAGGGCTTCACACAGTTCTCCAGCTCTGCCCTCTGGAACAACACTCCGGACAGATGATCCGGAGCCGTGCACGTCAAAAACACATCCATCAGAACCACGGGGCTGTCCGCCAGCTTGGACATCTCCATTAGTTTAGAGATTTTACAGTCGCAGAACCAGGGGTTGTCCTGGAGGCCTGTGAACAAGACACAGTGGAGGTTTATCACAAGATGAATCCAAACTAAAACTAAATCACAATCTGAAGATTATGAAGATGCAGTATCATAAACAACAAAATCTCCTGTTTTATTCTGCATAAAAATGAGATTCTTGTTCTATTTTGTCAGCTCATATTTCTTTTTTTTTGTTGTCACTTCTCGTGGGCACATTTCAAATTTGGACTTTGAAGCAACTTTTATCTGTTGAACTCATGTTTGTCACTGCAATTCCATATTTTTCCCCAAAAGTCCAGCCCTAATATCACAGAAGATTTGCTGTGGTGATATTTTCAGTATTACCTTTAGGATTTATTAGCCCCTCGTGAAAAAGCCTTTCATTTTTCATTTTGGAGCGTTTGTAATTGTCATTATTTCCCTTCTGTAGCTGTGCTGATAATAGCCCGGCATGTGACTCATGTTTAAGCTCTTTAAACAGATTAGATTGTCTTACACACCTAAGCTGCCCGTGGCCCGTCTTCTGTGGGCAGAAACACCGTTACACTTCACATTTACACTTGGCCAATGTGTTTTTATTATTGATCCATCTTGGGTTTCACATCGGTTAAATCGTTTACTTAAAACATACAAATCTATTCCAGTATTTATTTTATGACACTTTTAATTAGTTTGACCTTTTCATTCAGTCTGAGCCCGAGTACCGGCCTTTACCGCGGCTGCAAAGCTTTTTTATAAAATATGTTTTAATGAATTATTCTGAATGTAAAAATGAAAGTGACTGTCCTCTTGCTAAACATGACGTTAAGAGTTCAGTGTTTCTGTTTCTCCTGTGACAGTGTCAGTTTTTGGTAAGACACTTTGTCTTTCTGGAGATTATGGGAATGTTCCAGACTTCCACACCTGCAGCCCGAGAAAACTCTGATGTGTAGAATGTTCTGGAAGAGACTCGATCACCTTCTGACTCAGGTGTCAACGTATCAATTCTCATTCCCCTAATATTTTTATTTTCGATTTTAATGATTTTTTTTTAGATAAATTCAAGCCGAGGTGGAGCAAAATAATCTGGCATCTCTCTGAATCGATGGTGCCGTGGCTCTTGAAAAAGTTTCAGTGCCTTTTTATACGAAACATATTGATTTTTGCTACTGGATCAATATTTTTTGTGTCGTATTATTAGTATCAGATCTAAACTAAAATCTCTGGCGTTATCTTCACTTTCACTTCAGCGCAGAAACTTTAGCCTGACACTTTTCCACAGGTTTTCAGAAGTAAAAGTTTGGCTCCAGTCAAATGAAGCTCATGAGGCTAGCACTTATAGGAGTGGATTTGGAGTTCCAGATTAGGAATAGGAATTTATTTATGGACAAAATAGTGAAATAAAAACAACTGGATCATGTGGAGTGGGTAAATATAAAACATTTTGAGAGTTTTCAGTTGTGTGTGCTACTGTAAGTGTATAAAATGGTAGAAGAAAAGTGAGCAGAGCAAACACAGACGATACAGAACATAGAAGTCCACAGAGGGCTCGGGTTAGGGGCCTCATCACTGACGCACAAGTGTCAAGGGTTGGAAAAGCAAAATGGCACAAGATTTAGTTATTTAAATGAAAAAAAACTGAAATGAATTTGACAAGGAAGCAAAAATAAGTGTATTACTAAAATAAAATAAATTACTAAAATAAAATAAATGTTGTAAACTTCCAAATGTTACTTTTATTTGCTTTTATTTTATTTTACATTTATATTTATTTTTAGTTTATTTAAAAAAAAAAATATTATTAAAACATAAAATATAAAACAAACAACCAATTATAATTTGAAGTGCAGACTACCCTATAATTTAAATGTAGATTATTTTTAATTTGTTGTGTTCAATTAATATTTATATAATAAATTATAATATTAATATTTATCAGGCATTGAGACAGACACGTGTCCTCTGTGTTTAAAGGGATAGTTCGTTTTTTTTATGTGACTCTGCACGGCGCCCCCTTCAGCATTTACACTGACTTACCCCTGACAGTGTCCTCTGAGCCGAGTTCTGCCCCTGACAGTGTCCTCTGAGCAGAGTTCTGCCCCGGTTCTGCCCCTGACAGTGTCCTCTGAGCCGAGTTCTGCCCCTGACAGTGTCCTCTGAGCCGAGTTCTGCCCCGGTTCTGCCCCTGACAGTGTCCTCTGAGCCGAGTTCTGCCCCGGTTCTGCCCCTAACAGTGTCCTCTGAGCAGAGTTCTGCCCCTGACAGTGTCCTCTGAGCAGAGTTCTGCCCCAGTTCTGCCCCTGACAGTGTCCTCTGAGCAGAGTTCTGTCCCGGTTCTGCCCCTGACAGTGTCCTCTGAGCCGAGTTCTGCCCCTGACAGTGTCCTCTGAGCCGAGTTCTGCCCCTGACAGTGTCCTCTGAGCAGAGTTCTGCCCCGGTTCTGCCCCTGACAGTGTCCTCTGAGCAGAGTTCTGCCCCGGTTCTGCCCCTGACAGTGTCCTCTGAGCCGAGTTCTGCCCCGGTTCTGCCCCTGACAGTGTCCTCTGAGCCGAGTTCTGCCCCGGTTCTGCCCCTGACAGTGTCCTCTGAGCTGAGTTCTGCCCCGGTTCTGCCCCTGACAGTGTCCTCTGAGCCGAGTTCTGCCCCAGTTCTGCCCCTGACAGTGTCCTCTGAGCCGAGTTCTGCCCCAGTTCTGCCCCTGACAGTGTCCTCTGAGCAGAGTTCTGCCCCGGTTCTGCCCCTGACAGTGTCCTCTGAGCCGAGTTCTGCCCTGGTTCTGGCGCTGACGACAGTAGGTCCGGTAAGTTAGTGGGGACAGTTAATAAAGCTTATTTTTCTTTTCAAAACAATATTTGTCCAAAGTGATATATTTGCGTCACAAAACAGTCAGAAGTCATAATGGCTTGGTGCTATTTTCTCTTGAGGGTTAGGGTTAGGGTTAGGGTTAGGGTTAGGGTTAGAGTTAGAGTTAGGGTTAGGGTTAGGGTTAGAGTTAGGGTTAGGGTTAGGGTTAGGGTTAGCGTGCAGTGATCGGAATCAAGAGAAAATAGTCAGTGTTAATGCATGACACTGCTGAAGGGGGCTGAAGATTCACATCCAAAAATCCGAACTATCCCTTTAACATGTTCAACAAGTGACACCCACAACTCAGTGTCCAGTGCCTGATCTGTATTTATACTTTTTTATTTTGGCGCGATCCTAGAGATACGATTGGACAGGAAGGAGCGCGCCGGGTGTCGTACTGTCAGACTCTTTAACCTCAACAAATGCAGGACTTGTTTTAGCACTGTTCTGCTGGAGTCACACAATATCTCGAGTTTAGAGATGTTCGTTCTTGCCCTAGACCCTGTGGTTCTGTGTGTAAATGTCGGCTTACCCAGAACGATCTTCTGTGAGCCGTTGGACACCGGAGCCTTGTTGAACGGGGGCCATATATCCATGAGGTCAGAGGGTAATGTGCTGAGCTTGTTGCTGGACAGGTCCAGGTAGGTGATGTTCACCAGGTACGGGGCAGCCTCTGGTGGGACAGTGGTCAGCCTGTTGTTGTGGAGGTCCAGTGTCCTCAGACTGGGCATCTCCTTCAGGGACTCCCAGGGGAAGACGGAGATCAGGTTTCCGTCCAGCCGCA
Source organism: Paratrypauchen microcephalus (assembly GCA_036785185.1). Classification (NCBI taxonomy): domain Eukaryota; kingdom Metazoa; phylum Chordata; class Actinopteri; order Gobiiformes; family Gobiidae; genus Paratrypauchen; species Paratrypauchen microcephalus. Next base: position 1,679,211 of record JAVJIX010000178.1, on the reverse strand, counting down.
GCTCGTGCAGGACTTTGAGGTTGTAGAAGCTGCTGGTGTCCACAGAGCCGATGGAGTTGTAGGTGATCCAGAGGTAGCGCAGGTCCACCAGGTAGTAGAACGCCTCAGTGGGGATTCTGCGCACAGCTGTCTTCTCCACGCGCAGTTTGACAGTGTCCACGGGAACGTTCACAGGGATGTCCGACATGTCCGGGTCGTTACACAGCACAGATCTGAAACGGTAGAATCATCCCAATTTTTACTATTATTTTTGGTATGTATGTAAGATTATACTAAAAATCTTGCCTATTTTTTAAAATTTGGGTGAAGTTTATAATTTTGCTTTCTGGACAGAATATGATATATATAATATATGATATAGAGGTGAGTCCACAACTGTTACTTTACAACCTTAAAGTTAACAAGGTCCAAAAACTCGTAAATTGTCTCTGCATTTTGGATGGAATTTTCAGTGTAGATGACATGAGGTATTCCAATCCGATCCACTTTATTTCTACAGCACATTTCATAAACAAAAGTTTCCAAAGTGCTGCAGAATACATATAAAACATATCCAATAGAAATATAAAATAAACTGCACTAGTCCTCGTTAAAACAAAACTAATCAAATCAAACAAGAATGTCAATAAATTATTGTTTAATAACTTATAACTGCTATTTCTTGTGTCCATCCATCCATTTTCTTCCTCTTATCTGGGGCCAGGTCGTGGGGGCAACAGTCTATGCAGGGACTCCCAGACTTCCTTCACCCCGGACACTTCCTCCAGCTCCTCCGGGGGGACCCCAAGGCGTTCCCAGGCCAGCCGGGAGACATAGTCCCTCCAGCGTGTCCTGGGTCTTCCCCGGGGCCTCCTCCCGGTGGGACATGCCCGGAACACCTCCCGAGGGAGGAGTCCAGGAGGCGTCCGGAACAGATGCCCGAGCCACCTCAGCTGCTCCTCTCCACGTGGAGGAGCAGCGGCTCTACTCCGAGCCCCTCCCGTGTGACTGAGCTCCTCCCCCTATCTTTAAGGGAGCGCCCAGCCACTCTGCAGAGGAAACTCATTTCGGCCGCTTGTATCGGCGATCTCGTCCTTTCGGTCATTACCCAGAGCTCATGACCATAGTTGAGGGGAGGAACGTAGATCGACGGTAAATTGAGAGCTTTGCCTTTCGGCTCAGCTCCCTTTTCACCACAACGGTCCGGTACAGCGACCGCATCACTGCCGACGCTGCACCGATCCACCTGTCAATCTCACGCTCCATCCTCCCCTCACTCGAGAACAAGACCCCGATATACTTGAACTCCTCCACCTGAGGCAAGTGGAGGAGTTACTCCTTGTGTTTTTGTACTTTTTTCCACAAACTGCGTCTCAGATATTATCCCACCAAACCTGGTAATAATGAAATCATATGCACTTTAATATTGTACAAAAACATGTTTCTATGTTTCTATGTCCGTGTTTTGGTGCTGCTCATCTCGTCACAAAGGACACTCAGTGATTAGCAAAGCTTAAGCACTGAACACAAATAGGCCGTGGTCATGTGACTGGCTTAAATCTGCTCTGCACTTTTAAAACTCATGAATCTACACTTCAACTCACAATATCAAATGATCTTTATATACTTCATATTGTTGTTCTAAATAATTAGCCCTTTAGTGTAGATCTTTAGTTTGTGCACAATCTGAAAATCTGGTATGAGGCATTTTTAGGATAAGTGGATTTGCAGTTTTCCAGGAAATGTGTGCACACAACTGTTATCGACAACATGCTGAAGCTACAACAATAAAGAAAGTTGATTTAGTTTCAGTTTGTTTGTGTTGAGTTATGGGGAGAAACAGATTTGACCAGTGTTATGATACGAGCTGCATGTTTGAGGATTCCTGCACGTTTAGGTCGTCTCCCCGTCTTCAGCTCAAGGGCTTTATCCCACTGCATGATATCATTAGGTGGTAATCCAGGAAGTAGCCCCTCCATGTTTTTAAAGTCCATTCAAATTCACAAGGCCCACACACATGCACATCATGTTTTCACTTTCTACATAATCATATTTAAACCAGAAGCTACTGTGTTAGCCTTATTTACTCTGCCTGTTTTGTACATTCCCTAATCCGGCCAGAAGAGTTTCTGCTTGTTTGCCATATACATTATTTAAAGGTGTACTGTGTAACTTTTCAGATGGACGACACACCATGTGCTTGTCTTCTTGGAGATTTTATAGTTTTGCCTTAAATGTTTCACATTATGACGGTAAACGCCAAGTTGTAGGTCAGAGCTGTGGAGCGGTCGCCTTCATTATATATTTTTTTAACAATAATTGGGTAAACACAAGACTGTGGAGATATACTGTGGAACATTCCAAGAAGGGACATCTCCACAATGGAAATAAGTCCACCACTGCTGCGGTGTTTACAGTACAAATATATAATGTTGACATGTTTCTGTGTTGCTTCCAGACTGACCTGCTCCCTGTTCCGTCGGAGCGTCCGTGGAACACACAGGTGCACTGCGAGGGGCAGAAGGCGCCAGCCACACTGACGCACCACAGCAGCAGATAGAGCAGGACCCACATGGTGTCAACCGATGTCCACAAGCAGCTCACAGCCACACTCCCCAAGTGTGGACATCCGTCTGAGTTTGGTTTAAAACACACTGAAACAAAGGCCGGAAAGTCAGCTGGGCGTCCTCGGTCCCATGGGTGCAGAGTGGCGGTCCAGGTGAGCTGGGGGGGGGATTAGAGGAGGATTTGTGGAGAGGAGGCAGCAGGAAGAGGACACTAAGCACTGACTAGTGCCCAGTGTGTGTGTTATGGGCCAGACCTGCCTCTGTTTGTAATCCTGCAGATTAGGACTAAAGGACAGATCCAGAGCTTTGGTGACATCTGCTGACAAGTGTGTTTCTACACATTCCAGCATGTTCTATCAAACTATTTTAGATTAAGCTTAAAGGGACAGTGTGTAAGATTTTTACCTGTTAATTACTGAAATTGAAGATACCCATTCAAAAATACATTGTTTTCCAAGCCTTTTCACTTCCATCATGAAATCAAAGTATTCTTTTGGACTTAGATATAGTCACATAAAAGGGGGATCTTCCCCATATAGAGGCAGCCATTTTGAATACGAGAGCCGCAGAAGGACATTTGGGCTCATCCTTCGCCTCGGCTCCTGCTAACAGCTGCACAGCCGCGCTGTATATGGCTCCCCCCTTCCCCCCTCCCCTTCCCCTTCTCTCCTTCGGTCCTCTGCTCCCATATGCAGCCAGGAGCGAAGGAAGGAGAGAAGGGGAAGGGGAGGGGGGAGGGGGAGCATGCTGCCGGATCACACATCGTAATGGATATAACACGTATTTTGGACTAAATTGTTTTACTGGATTTTATTCGCTGGATCCTTATGGACAGATTGAGACCAAGTTTATGATGAAATACAGAGTTTGACCTGTGCAAAGCCTTCAAAGGTAAGCTAAGTAAGCTAAGTTTTGTGCTTTTCTGTATAAAAGCCCCATGTGCTCGGGGAGTGATTGTTTTGCAGGGAAATGAATTGCATAGTCAAAAAGAGGAGACTGTAAGGTTTCATTTGATGTGTAGATTGTCATGAATCATGATCGGGATTGTGTGTTTTCATGCGAAAAGAAAAAAAAAAAGTGAACGGGGGACCGTTTTATGTATACAGCGGTGCGCGGTTCGTGCGCGGGCACGCGAGATGACGGCGCTAAGTCGCGCCCGGGTGACCCTCGAGGTCTGCCATAGCCAAAAGAGGAAGTGGAATAGCTAGTAACCACCTATGCGCCACGAATCCTACACACTGTCCCTTTAAAGCCTCGTGTTCCCAGTCTCTCTCTATATTGTTCTATTTGTTTGTTTGTTGTTTGTTTGTTTTATTTTATTTTATTATTATTATTATTATTGTTGTTGACGGCACGGTGGCTGAGTGGCTAGCACTCATGCTCACAGCAAAAAGGTTTCTGTGTGGAGTTTCCTTGGGGCACTCCGGTTACCCCCACCAACCCAAACACCAAACACCAAACACCAAACACCAAACACCAACCCAAACACCAAACACCAACCACCAACCCAAACACCAAACACCAACCCAAACACCAAACACCAAACACCAACCCAAACACCAAACACCAACCCAAACACCAAACACCAACCCAAACACCAACCCAAACACCAAACACCAAACACCAACCCAAACACCAAACACCAACCCAAACACCAAACACCAAACACCAACGCAAACACCAAACACCAACCCAAACACCAAACACCAACCCAAACACCAACCCAAACACCAAACACCAAACACCAACCCAAACACCAAACACCAAACACCAACCCAAACACCAAACACCAACCCAAACATGCTCCAGGTAAAATCCTCCTGACGTCCTGACCAAACCTAAACTACAGAATCATGGGGATGGTCCTGGGTCAAATGCAGAAAATCTCCTGTGTGAGATCAATAAAAAGTCAATCTGCTAATCCTTAATCACTGTAAGGCACTTTGTGTTACATTTTTTTGTATGAAAAGCACTTTATAAATAATGTTTGATTGATTGATTGTTTGATTGTTTGATTGTTTGATTGATTGATTGATGTGGGCACATTCAACATCACATCAGAATGATTCTATGCCAGTGGTAAAGTACATGTGGTAATGTATGGTAAACATGGTAACATATGGTAAAGTACATGTATGTGTAAAGGGTTAGGGTTGGTTTAAGTGCTTCAGTCCAAGTGTTTCTATGATATGAATTATACGTTTGATTTAATTGCATATTTTGAAAGATCTCTGTCTAAGCCAGGCTAAGAATTGTACTTGTTGGAAAAGTGTTTCTTACATATGTGTTGATTTCTGTCACTGTCTTTGTTTTTTCTGCACTTTGAAAGTGTTTCACATGTTCCACAAACAGGACGTGTGAGGATCTTCTGAGTCACAAACCACACCACACATTTCATAACAAGTACACAAGTGAATTTTATTTCGCAAGCAAATTTGATCAGACAGGTCAAATAAGCCACTTGAAGCTTTTGGCACATAAATGTACAAAAACCAAACAGATCAGATTGAAAGCTGCTACTACAGTGTTCAAAGTGAAGTACAAAAGACTGAGAGGAGAATGCTTTTTTTTTCTTTTCTGCAATAACAGTTTCAGCGATCCTGGTACAGGTTTAACACATGAGAGCAAAGTGACTAGTCTACAAGCTCTAAAAGCACGAGCAAACTGTTAGCATCGGTACAAACCATGGGTCTATCCAGCAAGACGTACAAAATAATAACATTACAATTTCATCAAAATAAAGGAGTTTGTTTCAAGTTAACTATAGAAATGCAAATCCATGCCACAGAATAACATCAAGATTCACAGTCTTCACAGAACAGTTATTCCACACATTAAAGAGAGTGGGAATGGAGCAGGAGAGAAGAGGAAACATGGATCCAGCTGCCCCTTTTTACTCACTACTTGAAGGAGTTTAGAAGTAGCTTTGCAGTATGCAGTATGCAGTATGCAGTATGCAGTATGCAGTATGCAGTATGCAGTATGCAGTATGCAGTATGCAGTACTCATGTGGTTTTGTAGATTATAAAAACTGAAGACGAGTGCCAGAATTTAATGCCAATCTACAGTCAAATAAATATTATCGCTGTATATCTTTACTTTTAAAGACTTTTACTTTCCTGAAAACTTCTGGTCACTTCTAATAACAACTACAATGCAAACAGCATACTTCCTGGTATGCTTTATAATTAGGTGTCGACAGCATACAGTGTTTTATTTTGACCCTTGAGGAAAAAAAAGTTTCAGTTTGTTCTCAGTTGTTTAATGCTGGTTGATAAAAGTGGTTATAAAGCAGACGAGACCAGGACTAACCCGGGGCGTGAACAGGACCAAACCAAGTCTACGTCAGTTTGAACAAAGCCTAGAGCGATAAATTACTCCTCTCCTCGTGCGCAGATACTGCATAAAAGCATACTTAAAAACTCCTCATACATCACGGAAAATCAATAGTTCAGCAGCGCACATACTCAGAGAGCGCCACCGTCACAAACGTGTCCGACACTTTCAGATGCAGAGAGCAGAAACCCGTTCACCAAGTGCTTCATGTCAGGGTAAGACCGAAGTATGTACAGGACAGGAATGTGTGAAGGTCAAATACCGAGGAGTCAAATGGAAGCTTATTGTATTTGTGTGCTTTTGTGACCTGGACTGCAAAAATGGGACCGCTACAGGAGTTAAAATGACTTTAATTTTATATTATAGAGTAGTTCTGGCTGGTTTATTGAGTTTATTATGAGGATGGTTCAGTATAATTTTTGAGCTGATATCAATACCCACTATTTATTTATCATTATTTAAGTTTAGTTTTACTTTAGTTATAGTAAAGTTCACAAAAAGTTCATTAGTCTATTCAAACAGACAAAAGAAATTTCAATCAATCAATTTTCAACCCTCTGATATCAACAACAACATTACAGCCACTTTTTATCTGAAATCAGCATCTCTACATGTATCACAGCCATTCCATTCCAGCGTCTGTGGAATTCCAACACAAACACAAAGCTGAGCTACTTCAGTTCTTGCACCAGGAGTGGAATAAAGTCACCCAAGAACAATGTGACAGACTTGTGGAGGCCAAGACACATGAAAGCTGTGATTAAAAATAAGGGTTATTGCACCAAATATTGATTTGTGAACTCTTCTTAAGTGTAAACATTAGTATTATGTTGTTTTAAAATGAATTTGATCTTGTTTCTTTGCATTGTTTGAGCTCTGAAAACATGGATCTTTTTTGTTATTTTGACCATTTGTCATTTTCTGTAAATAAATGCTCTAAACGATCATATTTTTATTTGGAATTTGGGGGAAATGTTGTCAGTAGTTTATAGACTCAAACAAAAATGTTCCTTTTGCCCAAACACAAACCTATAAGTAGTAAAATCAGAAAAACGGATCGTTTTGCAGCGGTCTCTGTATTTGATCTGTTTTATTATTGCCGTTCTCCTGATGCTTTTCGATGTATTATTATTTCTGACTGTATAAATTTCTCCTGTGTGAGATCAATAAAGTCTTATCTTATCTTATAGTGAGTATAATATTTTGACTCATTTTTTTTTCTCAAGATAAACAAAATTTGACCAACAAACTGAATAAATCTAAACTTGTAAAATTACAATTACAAACCAATTTAAACTCCTGTAGACGTCCAGTTTTTGCAGTGTGGGGTAATAATCCTGAAGAAGAAAAACAGTAATTTCCTGGTGCCTCTGAAGCAGACATGTACAGAGTGTGACCCAGGGGCAGTTGTGGCATTTGCCCCGTTATGGTCCTTGGCTTTTATGATCATAATTATGGTAAAGTGTATTGCTTTTGACACGGTAGCACCACAGAGCAGGATTCTACTTTTGTCCAGTTTTATATCAAATCCAACTAATCTATTTTGGTAATTAGTGCCTTTAAGTTACCTATTTGGTGGTTATTTAAATGTCAAATCCAAACGGTGAGATTTCTTTTTCCGTTCAGTGTATTTGAAGCCTAAAATAAGGTTTTGTATTTAAAATAGATGTTTGGTAAGTAAAATAATTTAGAAAAATACTCAAAATGTCTCCTTCACAAACATTCGGACATCCCCTTTAAAGTCGTCTTTCCTTTTAACAGGCTTGGCACGTCTTCAAAATGTATTAAAGCTGCACTGCGGTTCTGGTGGATGGTCTACCACCTGCTCGTCTCCATGGAGATTCTATGACTTTGCCTGGAATGTCCCACAGCATGGCATTAAACTTATCTATCGCGCTGTACAGCACTGGAAGTCCATATCTAGCTTTGTTTTTGTTCCTTATTCATCAATTACCTTCCAAAAAACCTACGTTTGTAAAAAATATAGTAATAATCAATCATAATTATTATCAATCAGTCGTACACTTTCGGTTTTAGTTATAAACTTCTTAGCTGCGATTCCTTTTTGACGCAAGATGTGCCAAAAAAGAGGAAACTGCAGGCATATAGGTGTACAAACAGAGAAATAACATCTCCATGAAAGCAACCCGGCAGCCGCTCTCCACCAGGAAAGTTCCACAGTGTTGCTTTACTGATTTAGCTTGACACAATATTGTAAACACAAGAATATTTTCATGTGAAATCTCGGAGTCCCTGGGTGTCATGAGTGAGGCTCATGAGGCGTTGAGGTGAACGTGAAAAATACAGTATTCATAAGTTAGCACTTTTACAGTACATGGATAAATCTCCACACGGTGATGTCACAATGTGCTTGGAAACCTTCTGAAGCCCCTGTCGACCCCCTCACAAATGAACAAAAACTACTTAGACATTTGGACCAAAATAACTTCAAATTCTACAGATCATAAAGTGGAATAGAGTCTGGACACGATGAAGTAATAAAAAGTGCCACGTTAAAGAGACATATTATGCGTGTTTTAGTGTAGTTACATCATTTATATCTTGGAGTAACACTTCCAGTCCATTAATTCATCCATTAGACTTAATTACCTTCTCTACAATTAGTTTCAAGCTGCTCACTATTTTTATCCTTCACTAATCCATCCATTTTCAGCTTAAATAGTAATAATAAAGTAATAATAATAAAGAAAAGAATATTTGCTTAATTTCTGCTGACAGAGAAGTTGAACTTTCTACCAGTTTTTGTGGATAGACCTGGTAATTTTAGAGATATTAACCATAAACCATGTAAAAAGTCAGCATTTCTAATCAGTTAATACATTTCTACCATAGAGTAGATTTACAACAAGTGCTCAAGGAGGGCATTTCCCAAACTCGTTCTGTAACGCTGAATACTTGTGACTCCAAACCTTTAGAAACCAGAACATAAAGCATAATATGTCTCTTAACACAGAGCGTCCATGAGAGCGTCCATGAGAGCGTCCATGAGAGCGTCCATGAGCGTCCATGAGAGCGTCCATGAGCGTCCATGAGAGCGTCCATGAGAGCGTCCATGAGAGCGTCCATGAGAGCGTCCATGAGAGTGTCCATGAGCGTCCATGAGAGCGTCCATGAGAGTGTCCATGAGCGTCCATGAGCGTCCATGAGCGTCCATGAGAGCGTCCATGAGCGTCCATGAGAGCGTCCATGAGTGTCCATGAGAGTGTCCATGAGAGCGTCCATGAGAGCGTCCATGAGAGCGTCCATGAGCGTCCATGAGAGCGTCCATGAGAGCGTCCATGAGAGCGTCCATGAGCGTCCATGAGAGCGTCCATGAGCGTCCATGAGAGCGTCCATGAGCGTCCATGAGAGCGTCCATGAGAGCGTCCATGAGAGCGTCCATGAGAGCGTCCATGAGCGTCCATGAGAGCGTCCATGAGCGTCCATGAGAGCGTCCATGAGCGTCCATGAGAGCGTCCATGAGAGCGTCCATGAGAGCGTCCATGAGAGCGTCCATGAGCGTCCATGAGAGCGTCCATGAGAGCGTCCATGAGAGCGTCCATGAGAGCGTCCATGAGAGCGTCCATGAGCGTCCATGAGAGCGTCCATGAGAGCGTCCATGAGCGTCCATGAGAGCGTCCATGAGCGTCCATGAGCGTCCATGAGAGCGTCCATGAGAGCGTCCATGAGCGTCCATGAGCGTCCATGAGAGCGTCCATGAGAGCGTCCATGAGAGCATCCATGAGAGCGTCCATGAGCGTCCATGAGCGTCCATGAGAGCGTCCATGAGCGTCCATGAGAGCGTCCAGGAGAGCGTCCATGAGAGCGTCCATGAGCGTCCATGAGAGCGTCCATCAGAGCGTCCATGAGCGTCCATCAGAGCGTCCATCAGAGCGTCCATGAGCGTCCATGAGCGTCCATGAGAGCGTCCATGAGCGTCCATGAGAGCGTCCATGAGCGTCCATGAGAGCGTCCAGGAGAGCGTCCAGGAGAGCGTCCATGAGCGTCCATGAGAGCGTCCATGAGAGCGTCCATGAGCGTCCATGAGCGTCCATGAGAGCGTCCATGAGAGCGTCCATGAGCGTCCATGAGCGTCCATGAGAGCGTCCATGAGCGTCCATGAGAGCGTCCATGAGAGCGTCCAGGAGAGCGTCCATGAGCGTCCATGAGAGCGTCCATGAGAGCGTCCATGAGCGTCCATGAGCGTCCATGAGAGCGTCCATGAGAGCGTCCATGAGCGTCCATGAGAGCGTCCATGAGAGCGTCCATGAGAGCGTCCATGAGAGCGTCCATGAGAGCGTCCATGAGAGCGTCCATGAGCGTCCATGAGCGTCCATGAGAGCGTCCATGAGAGCGTCCATGAGCGTCCATGAGCGTCCATGAGCGTCCATGAGCGTCCATGAGAGCGTCCATGAGAGCGTCCATGAGAGCGGGGAAGGGTCATCTGAATGCTGAGGTGTGACTCGGGGGTGTTACGTCCCCGAGAACACGTGGTCATGTGACGCACCAGTGACATCATCAGTGAGGGGCCCGGGGCGGCGGCAGAGGCGACCCCATCAGGAGGGCGGGGCTTCAGAGAGAGACAGAGAGAGAGAGGGGGTGGGGTGGGGGGGTCTTATGTGTAGGCGTTGAGTCGTTCTTTGGAGCGTGTGGAGTGGATGTCGTGCAGCTCCTGCTCCTCTTTGGACTTGATGTCCTCGTACTTCTGCATCCGGCACGCGTCCTTCACATACGCCCAGTTAGCCGACAGCACCATCAGGTAGTGGATCTGGAACACAGAAAACGCCGAGCTTTAGTAAACACATTAAACACATGTGAGACTGTGTGTCTATCATGACTCTTGTAACAAAAACATCTCACTGCTACAAACAATGTGGATCATTCATTTTAACGACCACTAAAAAGAACATTCCTAAATTTCATATTTTAAAAATATTATATATATTGTATTGTAAAATATTGTATTTAATTTAGTTAGTAAATGACAATTTCAACCCTCCTTGTGTGTTCACACCTTCATATCGAATATCTCAAAGACTAGAACACCATTAGAACTGGAGGAAATAAAGTCAAGTGTGAAGCACTCTGACTCACTGGTTCTTAAAGGTCCCATGACATGGTACTTGTTGATGCTTTTATATGGCTCCTTAATGGTTCCCTAATACTGTAAATGAATCCTTCTTCAAAATCAACACAGTGCATGAGAAAGACCCATTTACACAGACATGGTCACAAATTCACTCTCTGAACAACTCTGGGCCTTCTTGCTTGAATGCAAATGAGAAGGACACAGATTGGCTTAGAGGAGCCCCCCCCCCCCCCCCCGCTCCTTTAAGCCGCTGGAGCGCTGCTCTGTGCTGTCTCCCAACTTCAGCGTTTGAAGCACGAAGACAGAAAGGAGAGCCATTTCAGTGAAAAAAAACACATTTTCACAGAAAATAAAATTAAACCACTTCTGTTTCAGAGATCCAGAGGGTCGGGTAAAGGACTTCCGAGTCTAGAAACACTCGCACGTGCCTCCAGGCAAATAAAAAAACACATTTCGCATTGCGTAGCTCCTCCGCAGTCCAAACTCTCTGGGTGTGATTTCCAGAGACAGGGGGTGGAGATCCAGACGATGGTGGAACTGCATTTGCATTTCTTTTTTCGATCTGACGTCAATAAGGTGCCTTGTTCAGAATCGCCCGTTTGAGCTGTGTTTTTTTCAAACGCAGAAAAGGATCGCAAATGCTCAGTTTAGACATTTCGCAACTTTTAGCCATGGGGGAGGGGCTAAACAGGGTAGGGGAGCTCACATTAACGTTCAAAAACCTCAGAAAGTGAAAATTTCATGCCATGGGACCTTTAAATAAATAACAAGAGAGAATTTGATGCATGGACGCAGAATTTATGAATCAAATCTTGAGCCATAAATACAATAGAATATAAGATAAGACATATTCCTACAGCCATAGCCAATTTTAAAATGATGTACCTTATAATAAAATAAACATAAACACTGGACGCACTTGTGTCAAACAGTCAAAACAACACAAATGTGGTAAATAAAATTGTGTTAACTTTATCTTTGCAGCTCTATTGAGCACAACATTAGTGAAATTCTCTCACTTCTCATCCAAATGCAGGTCAATATGTTAATAGTTCATTCACTGTCTCATCTGATTGTTTATTGATCTGTTTATTAGTTTTACAAAACTCCACATAAGTAACACCCTGTGTGTCCAGCAGGGGGCAGTGTCAGACTGTGGCTCTGCTGGATTCTGCTTCAGGCTCAGACACCACAGTATTACTACTACTACTACTACTACTACTACTACTGCTACTGCTACTGCTACTGCTACTACTGCTACTACTACTACTACTGCTACTACTACTACTACTACTGCTACTACTACTGCTACTACTGCTACTACTACTGCTACTACTACTACTACTACAACAACAGTATACTCAGTTTGGTCTTGTTTAAACGACATAATGGAGGTGATGAATACAAAACTCAAATACTGACTTCTTTTTTTGCTCATAATATCTGAAATCTACTTCGGTGAGTTTTTTCACTTTAGCCCTAATGAATTATACAGCGTCTGTTGAGTCTGCGATAAAGAACAACTGCTGTCTGTGTCAGAGAAAATGGCTCCTCACAAATTACTGAGTGATCTTTGCAACACTCCCAGGCTTTCTTCTGCCTGTTTCCATGGTGACCGACGCAGCGACAGGCCCGCCCCTTCGCCAAAAAAAAGTACAAACACTAAAGGACATAAATCTGGCCTGTTCACTGCACCAGAACGCTCTCTTGTGTGTAGACATTTACATACAGTAAATTATATACACTAATGACAGTTACCATGGCGATGACAGCGGCTCCGGCCCCGGCCAGTGCACAGATGAACAGGTGGAACGTCATGTCCAGCTGAAAAAGGCAAATATATGTTTTTATTTTGTTAAACCATTTAAAAAACAGATTTAGCTGATACTATATCAATAAAGTTCATGATAAATGTTGTAATTGTTGTAATACATTCTTACACATGCTGTGTTCTGTTAATGTTCTACATGTTCAATCTGAGCCTCAGCCTGGAGAAGGTCCCCGTCCTGTGGAAGACCTCCTGCGTGGTCCCGGTTCCCAAAACAACAAACGCCAGGGAACCGGCCCACTACAGACCAGTCGCCTTGACCTCCCACCTCATGAAGACCATGGAGAGGGTGATCCTCAGCCACCTCCGCTCTGTGGTGAGCCCCACCCTGGACCCGCTGCAGTTTGCCTACAAGCCAAACGAGAGAGGACGCCGTCATCTACTTGCGGCAGCGGGCGCTCACCCACCTAGAGACCGCCGGGAGTGCTGTGAGAGTCATGTTCTTTGACTTCTCCAGTGCCTTCAACACCATCAGGCCGGCGCTGCTGCGGGGGAAGCTGGAGGACGCGGGAGTGGATGGACATCTCGCTGCCTGGACCATCGACTACCTCACTGACCGTCCACAGTACGTGCGGCTGTGCGGCTGTGAGTCAGAGGTGGTACTCTGCAGCACCGGGGCCCCCCAGGGTACTGTCCTCTCACCCTTCCTCTTCACCATATACACCTCGGACTTCACATACAACATAGACAGCTGCCATCTCCAGAAGTTCTCTGACGACTCGGCCATTGTGGGCTGTGTGTCTGAGGGGAACGAGCTGGAGTACCGCTCGGTCATCAGTGACTTTGTGGACTGGTGTGGGCGCAACCACCTGTGCCTTAACACCAGTAAGACAAAGGAGCTGGTGATGGACTTCAGGAGGAGACCACTACCTCACTCACCGGTGAACATCCAGGGGCAGGACATAGAGACTGTGGACAGTTTTAAGTACCTGGGTGTTCACCTCAACAATAAACTGGACTGGTCCCACAACACCGACGCCATGTACAAGAAGGGCCAAAGTCGCCTCCACCTCCTGAGGAGACTGAGTTCCTTTGGAGTGAGCAGGCCTCTGCTCAAGACTTTTTATGACTCTGTGGTGGCCTCTGCTCTCCTCTACGCTGTCGTCTGCTGGGCCCCGAGCAGCACAGAGCGGGACAGGAAGAGACTTAATAAGCTGGTCAGGAGGGCCAGCTCTGTCCTGGGCTGTCCTCTGGACTCTGTAGAGGAGGTGGCTGAGAGGAGGGTACTGGCCAAATTCATGTCCATCATGGACGACACCTCCCACCCTCTGCACCGGACTGTAGAGGAGCTGAGCAGCTCCTTCAGCAGCCGACTGAGGCACCCCCAGTGCAAGAAGGAGCGCTACTGCAGATCCTTCATCCCCACCACCATCAGACTGTAGAATTCTACTGTATAGTCCAGATGGGAAATATTGTATTTAAATACTCTCCTAGTTCTTGTTTCTTATTATTACTTGGAGAACTCCACTGTATGGTCCGATCGTGCAATATCGTTTTTCCAATTTTTCAATACTCTCCATGTCACTGTTTTTATTATTATTATTACTATTATTATTATTATTCGATTTATTACTTATTTTATTATTATTATTACTTATCTTTATGCCATTCTTGCTGCATGCACTTGTCTTCTTGTTCAAACTGTCCCTACCTGGAGCTACTGTGACAAGTAAATTTCTCCTGTGTGAGATCAATAAAGTCTTATCTTATCTTAATGTGCAGAAAATATTTAGTATATAATTAATAATTAAATAGAATATATATTAATTATGAATAAATATATTAGTAAACCAGTGCTGTTAAAGTTACTACAACTACAAACCCAAATGATGTGAGGCTTATTATGTTTTCTCCAGAACCAAAACACCAAATTATAACATAAATAACTTGACTGAATCAACCAAATAAACTTTTGTCCAGTTGACAAATTGAATTTCTCCTTTTGCATTTTGGACGACCGAGGAATTCTTCATATAGATAACCTGACCATCACATCCAACGTTTTTGTTTCTAAGAATAAATCATCATTACAGTTGTTATCAGTAAAAGCTATTTGATTTGAACATGTATCTGAGGACACAGTTACGTCATGTTTATGAAACTAAACTAAAATAAAATAAAATAAAAGCATACAGTTCCTTAAGAGAGCCTGTTTTTTACTCAAATTAAATTAAATTATTTGAGGAAAATAATCCAAATCTGCTGTAAATATTGGCCCAAAAGAGAGTTTATCAGCCTTTGGTTTCTCTAGATTCTAAACAATCAGTGTCACAATCAGCCATGAAAAAAACCCGGTTAATCTGTATATGTAAGAAAAACATTTTCCAGAACTTTTCATCATATTTTGGTTCTTCTTACCTCGTTGGACTCACACATCCTGTAGAACCTCTCCGAGCCGGCACACACAGTTTTGGCCTCAGCGATGGGCACGATACCTGAAAGATGAAGAGTTATGGAGCATCATGAGAAGGTTCTGACACAGGAGGAGTGTGGGGAGTAGAGCGGGGCTGCTGTGTGGCGAGGCAGAGTAAATGTCGCCATTACCATCACAAAAGGAGCGACTGGCAGTGACAGACAGGGGCTAATGAACACCACATGCATTATTATTCACTGCTGCTGTTCTGTAATGACGACTCAAACCGCACTTTGTCTCTCCACTGTTTCCTTCATTAAAAAAACATTACACTATTATAGTAAACTGAACATTTTTAAAGTGGAACTAAACACTAAATAAACGTTTTTTGCGACTAAACTGAGGATGTGGTGTTTAAATAGTTTGTTTAGACTTTAGAATTTGACACAAGGGAAATGATTTGGACATTGTTTGTTTTTTGTCTTGCGCTGCCTCCAGTGGCCACTGTAATCTCAAGTACTATGTGACATCACGCAGTACTGCCCTCATTAATGCCTGATGTTTCTGATTACAAACGCAGGGCCGGAGTTTGAAGCGTGGATGCCTGAGAAATCACACTTTTCCTCATATGTTCAGACCCTGCACCTTGAAATGTGGTTGTGGGAGGAGTTTAGGTGTTTAGTCCCACTTTAATCATTCTCGTTACGGTTAAACATTATACACAAGTGTATTTACACAGACTGGCCTCTTGAAAGTGAATGGGTCATTCACAAGAGAGACTTTTTCCCCTATGTTTGAAAGTTTCCTGTGTAACCAGCTTGTCTCCATAAAGATGTTACTGTTTGGTATGGTCCACATTTTGAGATTTAGGCTGCGTCCCATTCCTCTGTCTTACCCCTTCCCCTTTATCTACGTCTTTGTCTTGCCCCTCGATACCGAGCTGAGAGGGCTCGGGGTACGAATGTTCCCCTAAGAAATGGGACACCACTCGATTACCGTTTGCGTCATCGTCCCTCGCCTCTACCTGAGCTGCTACGTCTACAGAGGCGACAACAACTGACGCAAACGTAAACAAATGTCGAGGATTATCGGGTACCTCAGCTCCACAAAAAACTAGCTTGTTTATAGCTTGTGGCCTTTGCCTCTTAGCTCTTTTTATCTCTATCTTTTATCCTGTCTTTTATTTCATCTTATGTATACTCGTGCCATGTCAAATGTTCTTATGTATTTTATGCTGCCGAATTGTTTTGCTATTGGCAAATTTATTATTTAATTTTAGTTTTTTGACATTGTACAGCACTTTGGCAAAAAAATTTTTAAATGTGCTATATAAATAAAATTTACTTACTTACATGAAAGTTCGATGAAAACGATAACGTCGGCTAAACAGACATCACTACAATTAAAACCTCAACAACAGTTCACTAAAAGTAACGTAGAACATAAGCGTCATAATTGTAAACCTGCTAAACTGTTAATCGATAATTACAACTGCTGAAAATACATTTATGAGACTCGTTGGCTGGTCGATGTGACGCTGCCATCCTGATCCCAAAACCTGCCTGAGCTTGTAGTCGTACCCCTTCGTTTCAAGTCTGGCCAAGAGCTTACTTCATTTCAAGGGGTATGTAGCCTGAGGTCGTGGCCCTTGATCAAAATTAGAATCGGGACACCCCTTGTCCTCACATGAACGTGTAAAACCAAGGGGTAGGGGTAAGACGAAGGGGTAAGACAGAGGAATGGGACGCAGCCTAAATCTCATGCAAACGAGGTGGCACGAGTAGGCCAAATAACTGGTCAGGTGTGTTTGATCACAGCGACAATTAATGTTTTGCAAGCTATTTTTCAGCAGTAAAACATGTGTAATCGAATAATGTGAGATAATGTTAAACTGTGGAACATTCCAGGAAGTGATATAAAGTGCTTTATCTACATGAAGATAAGCACCTCCACCAAAAAACCTCTACTGTGATGCTGGCTCTCATTTAGGCTACAGGAAAGGATAACCCTAACCCTAAACCATCCAGACACTAGGAGATTCAGCTCCTCACAGAACGCCCTCACACGGCTCGAGGTTTCATGAAGATTCTACATTAAAACATGGTTAAAATCTCTATGAAGTTCAAGTTAACTCACCGTACTGGCGCGGGTCTAAGCACAGGCTGGCCCCCTCCAGAGACGTGGCGTTCTGGCAGATGTTCCAGATGTTGAAGTAGATGAAGACGGGGATGGAGGTGAAGGCCGTGACCCCGAGCCAGGCCAGCATGAAGATGTAGGTCAGCATGATGAACTACAGGAGCACAGCAACACCTTTTAGGCGTTATACTAAACCAGAGCTAAACCTGAGCAGTGCTTGGCAGGAAGTAGGTTGGGTTCATGTTCTATGATCCACAAATATTGAACCTAATCATTATTTGTTAGACTCTGGCTCCACAAACTTGTCAGATTAAGTTTGTGTATGTGTACCACAGGTGGAACGTTGCCTGGTTTACACCTGATCATATCACAGTGAGATATGATCTGGGAGAACTTACTGAATATCTCATAGTGGAGGTGTGGTTTACGATCGCCAACGGCCGTTTATTGGGCACTACGAATGTCTATCATTTGGCGTATACGTAGCCCAGAGCCAATCATGTCAGTTGTCAGTTCAAACTACAAGCTTCCGTTTGTCGCGTAGTACGCGTCACCGTCTTTCCACCCCTCCCCGCTCTCTGATTGGCTCACAGAATCGGGAGAGCTCTTTCAGATCAGAACGAACAAAAGCAGCCTGGGATTTCCCAGGTTAGGTGGAACGTGGACTGCTTCTAGATCGCGCAGTTCTAGTAGTCAGATGTTATAATTTACACCAGTTTTAGTCTTAACCTGATATAATCCTGTTTTAGTTTTGTTTTAGATCTGGTGGTGCCAAAAGCCAGATATTTTCTTAGGTGCTACAGGAACCACTGGCCTAATGTTTCAACTGACGATCACGATCACATCTTTGGGGTTCAGTAATGGCACTGCTTCATCATTCGTGGATAGGCCTAGTATCTAATATCTCCAGAGATATTCACATATAAATTATATTCATAACTCTCTTACTTTTTGATTTGTTCTGAGATGAGATGTCACACTTTCTGTTTCCTGTTACCCAGTTAACCAAGTCAAAACTTAAGAACCTCTCTGCAAAATCTCCCATTGAACTCTTGTCTCCAACATTTTTTAATCTGTGGACCCTTAAGGATGTTTTGTCCTTTCATGAACCAAAGCTAGTGGAGATGTGGAGCAGATACTCACCCAGGCGCTGACGCATCGTCCGCAGGTGGTGATCTTGAAGTCTCCGTACAGATCTTTGATGGCCCCACTGGTGAAGAAGCCCTCCACCATCAGCAGGATGCCATAGACGAAGAACGCCGAAGCAATGCCGTAGATCACGTACTTGATTATGTCAATCCTGTGGGAGCATATCAGGAATCAGGAATCAGGAATCAGGAAGGTTTTTATTGCCATATGAGTGAACAGGTTCACAACATTAGGAACTTGCTTCGATACCTGGAGCGGACAGACACTCCGAGCACCAGGGCGGCCATTCGCGGCGCCAACTTGGTTACAACAGAGTAGAAAAAAAAAGATGCAGACAATTTTACAACATGTAATGACAGAAGAAACAATTGGAGAGGTAAACATACGGTGATCTTTTTCTTTGGCAACAGAAGGAAGGGTGGGGGGGCAGATTGGAAATCAATAATTGATCGGAAACTGACGCAGAGGCAGACTTACTAAATAGACAGGGCAGAGTGTTTTACATAAAAATGTCAGTGTGAGCCGAATGGAATGTGTTGTTTTCTTTTGTAGAGTGCTGTGTAAGATAAGGCCCCAGCTGTGACCTTGGACGTGTTTGTGCAGAAGATGTGGTCAAAACAAAGTCCAGTTGAATCACATTTTCAGGTCAATTAATTCAGGAAATTTAGCATAATCAATACATTTTTAGAACCCAGGCGAACAGACAATTTGCCAGAACCCTGGTTTCTGCCAGTCACCCCAACTTCATGCCACCAAGCAGGACTGTGCGACTCACAATCCTCCCGCTGGCACGTATGATGAATGAACGCAGACTGAGCCGCTGTTCCACACAGTTCCACATCCATTATCCCAGATGTTATCCAGTGCCAGACAGATTTCCACAACTCAGGTGTTTCAGTTTGTGTTTCCCTTCAGATCTCGTCCTCCCTGGTCCGCCACAGCCCCACTATCGTGTAAAATGACCTCCGGCGGCTCGGGGCTCTTTTATCCGCTCGGCTCCAATTAGTGATGGGTCAGAAAAACATCCTCCAGGCCAATCCAGATGTCCTGCCATCAAAATTCCAATATCGTTTCGTGTCCTCCAGTAACAGCGGTGCCAGGCACACAACGCGTCTCGTATCTAGCAGCGAGTTCCCTTGGGACTGTCCGGCTCTCCAGACCGGCACTCCTCCATGAAAAAATATGCCAATAGTGTTGTGGGACCAGCTCCAATTCATGATTTAGGATTTCAAAAATCTGTTCCAACAGGAGAAAAATTACGAAAAATGACGAGACGAGAGAAATTAGACATCAGACAGAGCAAGATAAGGGAGGAAGAAGAAAATGCGTCTGCTCTCCACGGCAGCTAGAGAGCAAGGAAACCATTTACTACAAGAAGCTGACACTGCAAACTGGTTTTGTCATGAATTATGATACAATATCGATTAAAAATGATGATTCAGAGCGATGTCTGTGATCAAAATTAAACAATGTTTGCTGATTTAACAACTTGAATGAAAATACAGACCCAAGTAGCTGAGGATGTCCTTGTATGAAACCAAGTGGAATATACTATGACCATTTGATTTTAATTTTTATGACGATGTTGATATGTCACACTAGTTTAAATAAGTGTATAAATAACAGTGTGTTGTTACGCCCATTTCCACCACTACAGCCCACAGTCAAGGATTTTGTGAAATTGTTTTCCAAACAACTCGATCATTCTCTTTCACTAAAATGACACTTCTACCTGGCAGACTCTCCACCACCAAACATTCTCCTGTGTCTCTGTTACCTGGTTGCACCTCGAGATGTTGGACTTACATGGTGAAGACGTCCAGAGCGTCCACAGGGCTCCTCACCACCTCAAAGTAGTTCTGCAGGATGGTGACGGTGCCGGTGAGAGCCTCGTGTCCACAGCCACAGAACAGGGCCACTCCAGCGTACAGCAGGATGGTGGCTATCAGGGACGGGTACGGGATACCACCCAGGCATTTCAGACAGCACTCCAGGCATCCTAAACACACCACACAAACAGGAGGTTATGGTCAGAGCAGGACGGCAAAATGGTTCAGGTTAGCAGTATTTTGGTTTCTCAATTTTACCCTACTTCTTATCTTATGTTCAGTCTTCTGTTTATTTTATCTTTCATACTTATTCTGATATTCAATCAAAATAAAAATAAAAAAGTCAGACCACTGCAAGAGGACTGGATTGGGACAATGCTAAGCTAAGGTGACACAGACCAACAAGTACCGTCGCTGGTAGGGTTAGGGTTAGACCATTGAGATCTGGAAAGGCGTCCATCAGACTGTAAATCGTGATGAGGGTTATACTTTCTCACACCTGAGATACGGTTCTGAAGAAGCCGGACTGCAGATGACGCGCTCGACCTACTGCTTCAAGTAGGAAAACCGTCCCATAATCTATTTAAATCAGCTGAGCAGAGAGATCAACATCACATGACGCTCAGAAGAAACTGACACGACTTATTGAACCTTAATGATCCATCCATCCATCCATGGCCGGGTCTCGGGGGCAACAGTCTAATCAGGGACTCCCAGACTTCCTTCACCCCAGACACTTTCTCCAGCTCCTCCGGGGGGGACCCCAAGGCGTTCCCAGGCCAGCCGGGAGACATAGTCCCTCCAGTGTGTCCTGGGTCTTCCCCGGGGCCTCCTCCCGGTGGGACAGGCCCGGAACACCTCCCGAGGGAGGCGTCCAGGAGGCGTCCAGAACAGATGCCCGAGCCACCTCAGCTGCTCCTCTCCACGTGGAGGAGCAGCGGCTCTACTCCGAGCTCCTCCTTTGTGACTGAGCTCCTCACCCTATCTCTAAGGGTGCGCCCACCCACTCTGCGGAGGAAACTCATTTCAGCCTCTTGTATCCGCGGTCTTGTCCTTTCGGTCAATACTGAACCATCTGTATTTAAGATGAATATCTGACAGTTGGTTAACACTCACGGCACTCCCTTGGCCTGTTGCCCCTTAATTTAACTTTATTGTCTCTGTAGGGAAATCCATTCTCTTTCATCCTCCAGTGCTGCTGGGACATGTCAGGTGAACTGAAGAAGTAGCTTGAATGAGCTGTGAAACGTTTTCGACCAAACCATGACAGCCTGTCCATGCATTTGGTCATGTTGCTCTGGTTAAATGAGTACATTATTGACAGACTCATGAATGTGTTAAAGGTGATGGAGTATGCACCATCTGCTTTCTCTATGGAGATGTTATTACTTTGTCTAGAATGTTACAGAATGACTTTAAACTTGTCTATATTGAAGAAGTGAAGAAGCAGCTTGGATGAGCTCCGAAACGTATTCGACCAAATAAACTTGTCCAGTTGACAAATTGAATTTCTCCTTGTTCCACAGATTCCACACACATCTTGTTTATATTACTCCAAAACACATAAAAATGCCTTTCCACAGATTTGATCTGTAATTTGGTTGTAGATGTCACCTGCTTATCTCAAGAGTGTTAGATCATTTTAATGCCATACAAAGGAACATTCCAGGCAGAGTAATTACATCTCTTTGTAAAACTGCATTGATCTCCACTCACAGACATCAGAACGTAGTGTCCACTGTATCTGATCAGAATAAAGAACCCACGCGCCCATAATAAAGCCCTTTACCCCAGGCATTTACCCCAGGCATTTACCCCAGGCATTTACCCCAGGCATTTACCCCAGCCCTTTACCCCAGTCCTTTACCCCAGCCCTTTACCCCAGCCCTTTACCCCAGGCATTTACCCCAGGCATTTACCCCAGGCATTTACCCCAGTCCTTTACCCCAGGCATTTACCCCCGCCCTTTACCCCAGGCATTTACCCCAGGCATTTACCCCAGGCATTTACCCCAGCCCTTTACTCCAGCCCTTTACCCCAGCCCTTTACTCCAGCCCTTTACCCCAGGCATTTACCCCAGCCCTTTACCCCAGGCATTTACCCCAGGCATTTACCCCAGGCTTTTGCCCCAGCTCTTTACCCCAGCCCTTTTCTCCAGCCCTTTACCCCAGCCCTTTACCCCAGCCCTTTACTCCTGCCCTTTACCCGAGCCTTTTGCCCCAGCCGTTTACCCCAGCCCTTTACCCCAGCCCTGTACCCCAGGCATATACCCCAGCCATTTACCCCAGCCCTTTACCCCAGCCCTTTACCCCAGCCCTTTACCCCAGCCCTTTACCGCAGGCATTTACCCCAGGCATTTACCCCAGCCCTTTACCCCAGCCCTTTACCCCAGGCATTTACCCCAGGCATTTACCCCAGGCATTTACCCCAGGCATTTACCCCAGCCCTTTAGTCCAGCCCTTTACCGCAGCCCTTTACTCCAGCCCTTTACCCCAGGCATTTACCCCAGCCCTTTACCCCAGGCATTTACCCCAGCCCTTTACCCCAGTCCTTTTCCCCAGCCCTTTACCCCAGCCCTTTACCCCAGCCCTTTACCCCAGCCCTTTACTCCAGCCCTTTACCCCAGCCCTTTACCCCAGCCCTTTACCCCAGCCCTTTACCCCAGCCCTTTACTCCAGCCCTTTACCCCAGCCCTTTACCCCAGCCCTTTACCCCAGCCCTTTACCCCAGCCCTTTACCCCAGCCCTTTACTCCAGCCCTTTACCCCAGCCCTTTACCCCAGCCCTTTACCCCAGCCCTTTACCCCAGCCCTTCACCCCAGCCCTTTACCCCAGCCCTTTACTCCAGCCCTTCACCCCAGCCCTTTACCCCAGCCCTTTACTCCAGCCCTTTACCCCAGCCCTTTACTCCAGCCCTTTACCCCAGTCCTTTACCCCAGCCCTTTACCCCAGCCTTTTACCCCAGCCTTTTACCCCAGCCCTTTACCCCAGCCCTTTACTCCAGCCCTTTACCCCAGCCCTTTACCCCAGCCCTTTACCCCAGCCCTTTACTCCAGCCCTTTACCCCAGCCCTTTACCCCAGCCCTTTACCCCAGCCCTTTACCCCAGCCCTTTACCCCAGCCCTTTACTCCAGCCCTTTACCCCAGCCCTTTACCCCAGCCCTTTACCCCAGCCCTTTACCCCAGCCCTTCACCCCAGCCCTTTACCCCAGCCCTTTACTCCAGCCCTTCACCCCAGCCCTTTACCCCAGCCCTTTACTCCAGCCCTTTACCCCAGCCCTTTACTCCAGCCCTTTACCCCAGTCCTTTACCCCAGCCCTTTACCCCAGCCCTTTACTCCAGCCCTTTACCCCAGCCCTTTACTCCAGCCCTTTACCCCAGTCCTTTACCCCAGCCCTTTACCCCAGCCCTTTACCCCAGCCCTTCACCCCAGCCCTTTACCCCAGCCCTTTACTCCAGCCCTTCACCCCAGCCCTTTACCCCAGCCCTTTACCCCAGCCCTTTACCCCAGCCCTTCACCCCAGCCCTTTACCCCAGCCCTTTACTCCAGCCCTTTACCCCAGTCCTTTACCCCAGTCCTTTACCCCAGCCCTTTACCCCAGCCCTTTACCCCAGCCTTTTACCCCAGCCCTTTACCCCAGCCGTGTGTTTAATGTGAAGACGACAGATGAGATGTTTCTGATGGTTTATTAAGCCGGACCTCTTCCCTTTGCACGCCGCACTATAATGATGCCACTGATAGGGCTGCTGGTGCCGCGGTGCTCCTCCGACGGGCCTGACGAGAATACCAAACAGCCCCCTCCTCCTCATCCTCCTCATCCTCCTCATCCTCCTCATCCTCCTCATTCGCAGTGATGTCATGCACACACTGTCTGCCCGTGCTCGCTCTGTACACACTGGAATCACTAAAATCACGACATTAAAATAACTCAAATGACTCTTTGTCACAGTCCACGAGCACAGAGCAAAGAGGCGCCGTAAGTGTCTTGTTTTCCATTCAGCCTGTGTAAATCACCTGTTTAATGGACAATGTTTGGAAGCAGCAAAACGCATGTAGTGAAAAATGTGTTTTTACTAAGTGTCTGTGTACAGTTCAAATGTGAGGAGTACACGGTGGTCTCTGATCACACAAGTTAAACTGCACAACACTGGTGAGAAAAACAGAAAACACTGCTCTTATGGTGATTTTGGCATTTGAGTTGTTTCCTTCTCTGCAGTGCCCCAATGCAAGAAGAAGCGCTGCTGCAGATCCTTCATCCCCACCTCCATCAGACTGCACAACTCCACTGTCCAGACGGGAAATATCCTCTTTAAATACTCTCCTACTTACTGTTTCTTATTATTATTACTTGTATAACTCCACTGTTTTTTTCAATACTCTCCCTGTTACTGTTTTATTATTATTACTTATTCTATTATTACTTATTTTATTTTATTATTATTACTTATCTTTATGCCATTCTTGTTGCACTTTTCTTTCTTGTTCAAACTGTCCCTACCTGGAGCTACTGTGACAAGTAAATTTCTCCTGCATGAGATCAATAAAGTCTGATCTTAATCAGTGTTGAATAAATGCAAAGCAAATTATGCTACAAAAGCTGTTAAAAGTAACAGTTTGACCCTATAACAGTGTAAATAATCCAACATAAAGTGAAAGTTTTGTAAGTATTCAGACCAGGCCGTGGAACACTTCACAGAAAACATTTTGATGCAGGTAGTCAGTCTTCTGTAACTGAACACATTTAAACGATTCTTCCAAACACTGTTAATTGATCAAATGTGTTATCTGGTGAGACTTTTGAGTCTGCAGACTGTCTGATGCTTGTTGATCAAATGAACTGTGCAGGAAACGTCCCACACACAGAATAACCACATGTGGCTCTATTTCTTCCAATATCAGTTGCCAAATGAGTTATGTCTAATTATAAATCACTTTATGGAGTTGTTGACAAACCCACTATTTATTTTATTGATTTTTACAACAATCAGCATCAATGTAAATATGCCGGAATTAGCACAATAACGACTTTACATCTGTTGTCCTAAAGCAGATCAGAACAGAAGAACATGCGGCCCAGGGGCCAGATCCGACCCTCCAAGACCTATAATCTGGCCCTCGGCTGATTTTCTATTCAAATATTTTTATTATATTTTAATTTTCTATCAAAATATTGGTAATTTTCTGCACCTCTTTTCTGTGCAGTTTAGTATAGCAGTGTCTCCAGAGCCTCTGTACGTGGCCCCTCCCACCAGAGCCTCTGTGCGTGGCCCCTCCCACCAGAGCCTCTGTGCGTGGCCCCTCCCACCAGAGCAGCACAAATGAAGACTCGCCTTTTTCCAAACGCTCTTAAAGGGATATGCCACCCCCAGGTCAAATTTGGGCATCTCCCCACAGTCCAGAGACTAAAATAAGTGGTGGAAAGCGAAGAATAAAGCCGTATCACGCACCACGTTGTGCAACAGGGGAACTCCCTTCCCGGTGCGTAACTGGGATTCCCCTGGCAGCGTGCTGCGTGATACGGCTGTATTCTTACACACTGGAAAATAGTTCCCACCCAAAATGACCAAGTCAAGCTCTCCGTGTTGATTTGCACATTTATTTGCACTCGATATGAATGCGCACTACACAGAAAGTAATTGGGAAATGCATCGAGCAAATTAATTCCTTTTGGCCGAAATCTTTCTCTGGCGACGTTAGACTCCAGTCTAAGGCGGAGGAGCTGCAGATACCGCGGCGGTCAGTGGCGACAGACTCGGACAATGGCTGGGTGAGCAGGAAAACGCTTTCCACCACTTATTTTAGTCTCTGGACTGTGGGGAGATGCCCAAGTTTGACCTGGGGGTGGCATATCCCTTTAAAAGACCGTCGTTTTGACCAGACCTGGGCAAACTGTTCCACGAAGGGCCGGTGTGGCTGCAGGTTTTTGCTCCAACCAAAAACACACCTTCAACTGCCTGAAGACTGAGATCAGGTGATTAAATGAGTCAAGTCCGTCTTTGTGCCCAGGTTTGGATTTGACTGTTGATGTGACATCCTCATCAGAAAAATGTCAAACATGAGAAAAGTGGACGCCGAGTGCAGGATTTTCCAAGAAAAATTGATTAATTCCTGTTTGTTCAGGAGGTGAATGGGAAACCTGTACGCTCGGTGTGTTCGCAACAAGTGGCAGCGCTCGAGGAATATAATCTTAAACTCCACTACGAGACACGGCATTTCAAACAATACAATAAACTGAACATAGAATAAAGAAGACAGAAGATAAACAGATTATTGCTGGGACTGAAGAAACAGCATTCTGTAATAGATTTGTGTTTCTCTGGACAAATATTTGGACTTATTGCTATTTGTGGAGCTGACCCGTCTCTGTTGTGAGTGTAGATGAACAAACAGGAGGGCTGTGCACACACTGGGAGTCACTTTTATTATTCATGTATGAACCTCTCTGCTCCTGATGAGCCAGGTTTGGATCACTTGTTGAGGTTGAGTTTGTGGTCATTTGACAAATCAAACTAAGAGCTGCATATTCAAGCATCATTTTATTCGCAGAACATGAAGCGAAAACCATAAGCAGATTTGTAAATTTGCTAAATTTATTTCCTGTCTGTCACTGCCGGTCAATCATTGCCTTTGTCTCAAAATCACATCTCAAGTCCTTCATAAATGCACTTTCTCTCCCCTCCTTCTCTCTGTAAAGTGCATCCTCTGACCACAACCTCCTGATGTCCATTTCCACGTGAACCACCTCAGCCTGTCCATCTTCACCACTGACCTCCAGGGAAAGGATTTCACAGTGGAACTTTAACACTTTTGTCAACTATTCCTAGTCCTTTTTGGGCAATTTTACTGCAAATTACGGCACGGTGGCTAAGTGGATAGCACTCAAGCCTCACAGCAAGAAGGTTCTGGGTTCAATCCTTTCTGTGTGGAGTTTGCATGTTCTCCCCGTGTCTGGGTGGGTTTCCTCCGGGCACTCCGGTTTCCCCCATCAACCCAAAACATGCTCCAGGTAAAATCCTCCTCCCGAGGTCCTGATCAAAGCCAAATCAATAAGATCATGGAGAAAGACGAGCTGCCCTCCTTTACTTTTTTACTTTTTATTTTATTTCCTTTTTAGTTACTTATTTATTATTATATTTGTTTAATTATTATTATTATTATTATACACTGGAGTCTGTCTCAGAACACTTAAAAGAGTGTCCAGTATAAAGGACACACATGAACGGGTCTCACATGTCTAACTTAACGGGCTTTATGTTTGTCAAGCAGCAGGTGCAGTGTAATCGTGGCGATGATGTGATGATGATGATGTGATGATGATGATGATGATGATGATGATGATGATGATGTGACGATGTGCTCGCTGCAGCGCTGGCGTGGAGGGGGGGGGGTGCACACGGGTAGGGGAGGGGTGCAGTGGGCTTTGGTTCTGTGTCAGTACGACTAACTCTGCTCTTTCCTGTATCTAATGTGCAGCCGGGACGAGCCCCCTTCCACTCCTGTGAACATGTTTAATCAACCGGGAACCGTTACCATGACAACCACAGCGCCAAATCTCCGCTACGAGAGCCCTGACCCACTTTACTGTATGTCAACAAATTCACTGGGACAATAGTGAGTCAGAAGAGCCCGTGGGGAGATGAGACGACCAGGACGTCCTCAAAGCGCTTTATGGAGGATTTTTCTCAACCTATTATTTCTGAATTATAGATAAAAGATTTTTTAAATAGATTTACATTGTCTTATATTGGCAGAAAGCAAAGTCTGTTATTTTCTACTAATATTAGAGATCCACTGTCCAGATTTAACAAAGATTAAACCAGGATCAACACCAAGATTCAAGATTCAAGATTCAAGATTCAAGATTCAAGATTCAAGATTGTTTATTTGTCATATGCAGAATCAACACAAGGTCAACAATGAAATGAAATGTTTAGGATCAGAAGAACCGTTGACTCGCTGAGATAGTCAGAAGTACTAATAACAGCAGTAATAGTACATGGTAAAAAGTGTTGCAAAAGTGCAGGGGAAGAAGTAACAATATAATAAAAATATGTAATAAAATGTAATAAAAATACAAAGTACAAAGGTGCAGGGAGGATTAAATCAGGTGTGAGTCGAGTATTTCACAGATTATTGCACACCAAGGTTATTATAGTTAACGAAAACAAACAAAACAACGAAAACTAAAATTGCAAAAATATTTTTATTAACTGAAATAAATAAAAACGACAATTGAAAAAAAAAATACAATAACTGAAACTGTATTGTGTGTTTACAAAACTGACTAAAACAAACTGAAATTATAGATAAATCGCTCTTTGTTTTCATCTTTGTCGATTTATTTCCAAGTCATTTTTAGAGTTGGTAAATTTGGAAGTTTTGGTGTGTTTTTATTTGTTTTTGCAGTTACTGTAAGTCTCCCTGAATAACTGAATAAATGTTTTTAAATTGTATTTGTTTGCTGTATGTTTGAGAACACAAAACTTTCTTTTTGAATCCTGCACGTGACAAATAACCCAAAGTATAACCCAAAAACTAAAACTAAAACTAATATAAACTAAACTAAACTCAAACTGAGCAGTTAGAAAAAAACAAAAACTAACTAAAACTACCAGCGCCGCTCTAAAAACGAATTAAAAACTGAATTAGAGGGAAAAAAGTCCAAACTAAAACTAAACTATAATGACAAATCCAGAACTCTTATAACGGCGATAAACACAGGACCAGGTGGAACTAAACACTAAACTTTTTGGTGTATATAATTAAAAATACTCTTCCTTTTTGTGGCATCTTAGTGCAAACTCTGGTGGAGGGTGTGCCACCTGCTTGTCTCCATGGAAATGTTTTTGCTTTGCCTTGAATGTTCCACAGTGTGACTTTAAACGGATCTGGAAAAAAATAAGAGACCACTGCAAAACGATCCGTTTTTCTGATTTTACTACTTATAGGTTTGTGTTTGGGCAAAAGGAACATTTTTGTTTGAGTCTATAAACTACTGACAACATTTCCCCCAAATTCCAAATAAAAATATGATCGTTTAGAGCATTTATTTGCAGAAAATGACAAATGGTGAAAATAACAAAAAAGATCCATGTTTTCAGAGCTCAAACAATGCAAAGAAACAAGATCAAATTCATTTTAAAACAACATAATACTAATGTTTAAACTTAAGAAGAGTTCACAAATCAATATTTGGTGCAATAACCCTTATTTTTAATCACACTTTCATGCGTCTTGACATGTTCTCCACAAGTCTTTACATTGTTCTTGGGGGACTTTATTCCACTCCTGGTGCAAGAACTGAAGTAGCTCAGCTTTGTGTTTGTGTTGGAATTCAACAGACGCTGGAATGGAATGGCTGTAACACATGTAGAGATGCTGATTTCAGAAGGAAATGTGGTGGTCTCTTATTTTTAATCCAGAGTGTTTTTATTGCTCAAAAATACTTTTTCAGATCTGACCTGAGCCATACTGAAGAAAAGAAGAACTGTGTAAGAAAAGTCACACGGTGCAGCTAAAAGAATCTGAAGTAAAACACAGTTGTCTGAAGCTCCTGAGTACTGCAGTATCAGTACTGCAGTATCAGTACTGCAGTATCAGTGTGGTATGTGAGTACTGCAGTATCAGTACTGCAGTATCAGTGTGGTACCTGAGTACTGCAGTATCAGTACTGCAGTATCAGTGTGGTACCTGAGTACTGCAGTATCAGTACTGCAGTATCAGTGTGGTATGTGAGTACTGCAGTATCAGTGTGGTATGTGAGTACTGCAGTATCAGTGTGGTATGTGAGTACTGCAGTATCAGTGTGGTACCTGAGTACTGCAGTATCAGTACTGCAGTATCAGTGTGGTACGTGAGTACTGCAGTATCAGTGTGGTACGTGAGTACTGCAGTATCAGTGTGGTACGTGAGTACTGCAGTATCAGTGTGGTATGTGAGTACTGCAGTATCAGTGTGGTATGTGAGTACTGCAGTATCAGTGTGGTACCTGAGTACTGCAGTATCAGTACTGCAGTATCAGTGTGGTACGTGAGTACTGCAGTATCAGTGTGGTATCTGAGTACTGCAGTATCAGTGTGGTACCTGAGTACTGCAGTATCAGTACTGCAGTATCAGTGTGGTACGTGAGTACTGCAGTATCAGTGTGGTATGTGAGTACTGCAGTATCAGTACTGCAGTATCAGTGTGGTATGTGAGTACTGCAGTATCAGTACTGCAGTATCAGTGTGGTACCTGAGTACTGCAGTATCAGTACTGCAGTATCAGTGTGGTACGTGAGTACTGCAGTATCAGTGTGGTATGTGAGTACTGCAGTATCAGTACTGCAGTATCAGTGTGGTATGTGAGTACTGCAGTATCAGTACTGCAGTATCAGTGTGGTATGTGAGCTTTCTTCAGTGTGGTATGTGAGTACTGCAGTATCAGTACTGCAGTATCAGTACTGCAGTATCAGTGTGTGTACGTGAGTACTGCAGTATCAGTGTGTGTACGTGAGTACTGCAGTATCAGTGTGTGTACGTGAGCTTTCTTCAGTGTGGATGTTACATCATGCGTCCAGTGAAATGCTTGTCTCACATGTCTGACTCTGACTGTGTGGGTTTAGGGATAATGGATATTTTCAGCTCTTATCTCTCCAGGGCTGTGGGAGAACAATGCTCTGGCCTCTGACGTTTCCCACTGAAAGCCCCAAATACTTTGAGAGCTACAATTGGAGGAAGCTCCGGTGTTCTTCTGGGCTGGAAACAGCGGCTTTGGAATAAAACTCTAATAAAGCACATAAAACAACACCTAATACCCGATATGCAAAGTGAGATTAATTATTATTTATGTGTTATCTTATTTAACACTGGTGGCTGGTGATCTGTGGGTCGATTTTGATTGTTAATTATACGTGAAAAGTCCCTCAGTCGTCCAGGTAGAATCTATGATAAAAGGAGAAGTTCAATTTGTCAACTGGACAAAGTTTGTTTGGTTTTCAACCAAACAAACTTTGTCCAGTTGACAAATTGAACTTCTCCTTTTATCATTGTTAATTATACATTAATTACACATTTTTACATGGCTTAGCATACCTGTTTGTGTCTTGGATGGAAGATTCATGTCATTTCATTTAAATGTACAAATATATCTGCTGGAACATCATATTTTTCTTAATAAAATGTTGTTGTTTAGAGGGTTAAGCATTTATTAGGAACCATAGACTGTGCATATAAACGGACATGGCTAACCCGCTCACCGCCGCGTTCCAAATAGGAAGTGAGCATGGGCACGCTTCTGGCTCCATCGACTCTGACTCTAATAACTGTAACTGCTCCTGTCCCGTCATTTGGTCTGTTATTGTTAATATTAAGCCGCTCGACATGATCCTGGTGTTTTTATTTTTGCGATTTTGTCTCTTAATTAATTCCTAATACAGTTTACAGAATTAATTTCATAAGGTGAGGGCCTTACGAAATTAATTTGTTCCAGAAGTGGTTTCGTAACGTGAATTTTTCGTAAGTTGAGTAGTTATTTCAATGGAAAAGGCCTGATCTGTTCCAAGGTTTTTTTTTATAGTGTAACATTTTTTTATAGTGTAACACGTAGAGACTGTAGACCCAGGACTAAACTG
This sequence comes from Paratrypauchen microcephalus, assembly GCA_036785185.1. Taxonomy (NCBI): domain Eukaryota; kingdom Metazoa; phylum Chordata; class Actinopteri; order Gobiiformes; family Gobiidae; genus Paratrypauchen; species Paratrypauchen microcephalus. The sequence continues at coordinate 1,647,334 of JAVJIX010000178.1, read as the reverse complement.
GACTATACCAGGTCTAGACCAAGGTCTAAACCTGGACTAAACCAGGACTAAACCTGGACTAAACCAGGACTAAACCTGGACTAAACCAGGACTAGACCAGGTGGATTAAAGCGCCGCGTGCGGGTCTATTTCCTGGTTTCGTTTCGAGTCACAGCTGAGGCGAGCAGCGAGGACTCCCCTCAGGACCGCACGCAGTCTGAGCGCATGAACGAACGCATGCAAGAGCCGCGGTGGTCTAATCCTGGTCTAGACCTGGTTTAGACCTGGTTCAGACCTGGTTTAATCCTGTTTTAGAGGAGGCACGGTTTGAGCACGGGTCTCGTCCTCGCAGCTCCGCGCCGGGTCATGCTGCGCTATCACACGTGTCAGAGCGCACACTTCTCCCCCCTCCACCTTCCCCCCACACTTCACTATTAATAATTTTGTTGAAAATCTATGAAAGTTTGAGTGTTTAAACGAGAGACAAATGTGAGAAAAGTTTAAATCCAGTCTGAGAAAAGCGTATAATGTGTGTGGCTGAGCGCGCATTATTTGAATTTTTTGAGATTTCGCGTTTCGTAACTTGAATTTTCTTTCGTATCTAGAGACCAAAATTTAACGTGAAGGCGTTTCGTAACTTGAAATTTTCGTTTGTTGGGTCATTCGTAAGGTGAGGTACCAGTGTATGGAACTCCAAATGTGCCACCATAAGCTTCATTTGACTGGATCTGAACGCTGTGGGTGATGGCGCACTCCCTTAGGCTACGTCCACATGACAACGATCCTGGATTTTTTTTTATGTGGGCTGAAAACAAAATTGTATCCATGCACGTGTTGGATCAGTAAATATTCGCGTCCAGACGAAAACGGAGCGCTGAGTGAAAACGATGTAATACATACGCCACACCGATATGTGGCGCTGTAAACAGGAAACAGCCAGAGCCACCGGAAACATAACACTACAAAGAGCGCATGTGCATAAAGTCCTTTCTCTTCCAAACAAGCATCACAACATCATTGTTCTCCAAAAGCTGCGTTTTGCTCGTCCACAGGACAGCACGACCCCGGCGTTTTCGCCCACCAAAAACACCGGCGCCGTGTGGAAGAAAAGCCAAAGCGAATAAAAACTTCTCTGTTTCCACCTAAAAACATCGTGTGGACAAGCCCTTAGTCCACTTCTTTATACATGATAAAAGGAGAAATTCAATTTGTCAACTGGACAACGTTGATTTGGTGGAAAACGTTTCGCCGCTCATCCGAGAGGCTTCGTCAGTTCTGGGAATTCTTCACGCATCTTAAGAATTTATTTTTGGTTTATTTGTGGCTGAGCAGTATTCTCGCCTCGTCTGGGACGTCCCAGGGCAGGTGGGGTTTCTCGTGTGGAGCTGGTTCTCCTCGTGTCTGGTTGAGTTTCCTGCTGGGGCTTCGATCTCACACATCAACACACACAACACAAACCTGGGGCCAAACCTGGGGCCAAACCTGGGGCCAAACCTGGGGCCCCAAACCTGGGGCCAAACCTGGGGCCAAACCTGGGGCCAAACCTACGCTAGATCAGATCTCGCTGAAGATCTGGATGGGACAAATGCAAAGTATGAATTACCTCACAGGGACAATAAAGATCCAAGTAGGTAGTGTAGGTGTCTTGCCCAGGGACACAACAACAACATTTCTTATTTCTATTGCAATAATCTGTGCAATAACCCATGTGCAACACTTATACTACACCATATTATGTGCAGTCTGTGAAATAATCCAACTGCACCTTTTACATTGTACTTTGTATTTTTATTACATATTTTATTATATTGTTTATTATATTGTTACTTCTTCCCCTGCACTTTTGCAACACTTTTTACCATGTACTATTACTGCAGTTATTAGTACTTCTGACTATCTCAGCGAGTCAACGGTTCTTCTGATCCTAAACATTTCATTGTTGACCTTGTGTTGATTCTGAATATGACAAAGAAACAATCTTGAATCTTGAATCAGGTTTTCTATTAGCAAAAACGTTTTAGGATGAATACTTTTTTCACATCATCCAAATCGCTCTAGTAAGAAGTCAGAACTAAATAAGATTATTACCATCTAAATATATTTTTATTACCATCTAAATGTATTTACTGTAAATACTTGTTGACCTTTGGTATTAACCAGTGAACACACACGTCTTTGGTCGTGTTTTTAAAGTCGTGTTATTAAGCTACACTGAGTCCAAGTCCTGTTTTAATGTAACGTCCTGGAGTTGTGTTTTGTTTCATTCAGACATGTTGGACTAATCCTACATTAGGCTAAAATACACTTAGTGATGTCATGAGGTTGCTGCTTTCAAGTTAACAGCTCCTTTTACCTTTTGTTCAGTGGAGATTGGAAATTCCAAGGCTGAAATCATCTAAATGATGAGTTCAAAAACACAGTTGCTCTACTGAAAGCCTAAATAAGCAGGTTTTATGTGTTAAACATGTGTGAATGAAACAAAATACAACTCCAGGTCTGTGTTTGACGAAGAAAGAAAGAACATGATCAGAAAATATCTTAATATTAAATCCCTTAAATGCCTCAAATAATACTCTGGTGTTTGTCTGTGGATTCCCATACGACAGATCCAGAAGGACAGATCCAGAAGGACAGATCCAAGAGGACAGATCCAGAAGAACAGATCCAAGAGGACAGATCCAGAAGAACAGATCCAGAAGGACAGATCCAAGAGGACAGATCCAGAAGAACAGATCCAGAAGGACAGATCCAAGAGGACAGATCCAGAAGAACAGATCCAGAAGGACAGATCCAAGAGGACAGATCCAAGAGGACAGATCCATGAGGACAGATCCATGAGGACAGATCCATGAGGACAGATCCAGGAGGACAGATCCAGAAGGACAGATCCAAGAGGACAGATCCAGAAGAACAGATCCAGAAGGACAGATCCAAGAGGACAGATCCAAGAGGACAGATCCATGAGGACAGATCCATGAGGACAGATCCATGAGGACAGATCCATGAGGACAGATCCATGAGGACAGATCCAAGAGGACAGATCCAGAAGGACAGATCCAGAAGGACAGATCCATGAGGACAGATCCATGAGGACAGATCCATGAGGACAGATCCAAGAGGACAGATCCAAGAGGACAGATCCAGAAGGACAGATCCAAGAGGACAGATCCAGAAGGACAGATCCAAGAGGACAGATCCATGAGGACAGATCCATGAGGACAGATCCATGAGGACAGATCCAAGAGGACAGATCCATGAGGACAGATCCATGAGGACAGATCCATGAGGACAGATCCAAGAGGACAGATCCAAGAGGACAGATCCAGAAGGACAGATCCAAGAGGACAGATCCAGAAGGACAGATCCAAGAGGACAGATCCATGAGGACAGATCCAAGAGGACAGATCCAAGAGGACAGATCCATGAGGACAGATCCATGAGGACAGATCCATGAGGACAGATCCAAGAGGACAGATCCAGAAGGACAGATCCAGAAGGACAGATCCAAGAGGACAGATCCAAGAGGACAGATCCAAGAGGACAGATCCAGGAGGACAGATCCAGAAGGACAGATCCAGGAGGACAGATCCAGAAGGACAGATCCAGAAGGACAGATCCAGGAGGACAGATCCAAGAGGACAGATCCAAGAGGACAGATCCAAGAGGACAGATCCAGGAGGACAGATCCAGGAGGACAGATCCAAGAGGACAGATCCAGAAGGACAGATCCAGAAGAACAGATCCAGGAGGACAGATCCAAGAGGACAGATCCAGAAGGACAGATCCAGAAAGACACTTGACATTTGCAGCCACCTGTTCATCTGAGTCACCAGAGTTCCCACCTCGCCCACAGGGTTAGAAGTCCACAGTCTCTAAAGTCCACAGTCTCTACAGTCTCTAAAGTCCACAGTCTCTACAGTCTCTAAAGTCCACAGTCTCCACAGTCCACAGTCCACAGTCTCCACAGTCCACAGTCCACAGTCTCCACAGTCCACAGTCCACAGTCTCTACAGTCTCTACAGTCCACAGTCTCTAAAGTCCACAGTCTCTACAGTCCACAGTCCACAGTCCACAGTCTCTACAGTCCACAGTCTCTAAAGTCCACAGTCTCTACAGTCCACAGTCCACAGTCCACAGTCTCTACAGTCCACAGTCTCTAAAGTCCACAGTCTCTACAGTCCACAGTCTCTAAAGTCCACAGTCTCTACAGTCCACAGTCCACAGTCTCTACAGTCCACAGTCTCTAAAGTCCACAGTCCACAGTCCACAGTCTCTAAAGTCCACAGTCTCTACAGTCTCTAAAGTCCACAGTCTCCACAGTCTCTAAAGTCCACAGTCTCTACAGTCTCTAAAGTCCACAGTCTCTACAGTCTCTAAAGTCCACAGTCTCCACAGTCCACAGTCCACAGTCTCCACAGTCCACAGTCCACAGTCTCCACAGTCCACAGTCCACAGTCTCTACAGTCTCTACAGTCCACAGTCTCTAAAGTCCACAGTCTCTACAGTCTCTACAGTCCACAGTCTCTAAAGTCCACAGTCTCTAAAGTCCACAGTCTCTACAGTCCACAGTCCACAGTCCACAGTCCACAGTCCACAGTCTCTACAGTCCACAGTCTCTACAGTCTCTAAAGTCCACAGTCTCTAAAGTCCACAGTCCACAGTCTCTACAGGCAACAGTCTCTACAGTCTATACAGTCCACAGTCTCTAAAGTCCACAGTCTCTAAAGTCCACAGTCTCTAAAGTCCACAGTCTCCACAGTCTCTAAAGTCCACAGTCTCTACAGTCTCTAAAGTCCACAGTCTCTACAGTCTCTAAAGTCCACAGTCTCTAAAGTCTCTAAAGTCCACAGTCTCTACAGTCTCTAAAGTCCACAGTCTCTACAGTCTCTAAAGTCCACAGTCTCTACAGTCTCTAAAGTCCACAGTCTCTACAGTCTCTAAAGTCCACAGTCCACAGTCCACAGTCCACAGTCTCTACAGGCAACAGTAAAAGTCTGAGCTCATTAGACACGTCATTCAAACAACCTCATGATGTTTTATCCTGTAGAATCTTGAATCTTTTTCTTGTTTGTAACAATTAACCTAATGAAGACAAACTGTCTTCGAGTCTGTGGCGGGAAGGGCATCTGGCATGTACACTACCAGTCAAAAGTATGAACATATATTTTATTTATTTATTTTTTATTATCTGTTTATTTATCCCTGTAGGGAAATGATTTCATCCTTCAGGAGCAGTGGGCAGCACATTACTGCGCCCGGGGAACATCTCCATCATCTTATTGTTCGGTCAGGACCTCAGGAGGATTTTACCTGAAGTATGTTTTGTGTTGATGGGGAAACCGGAGTGTCCGGAGGAAACCCACCCAGACACGGGGAGAACATGCAAACTCCACACACACATATGGACTTTTCCCATGTTTTCCATGACTGTTTCCATGACTGTTTCTCACTGAAATCATCAGTCATGAATAAACACATCTGATATGTTTGGGTCACTGCAGCGGCATTTGTGACGAGCCACAGCTGCGAAGTGAAAACCATTTCATGACGCTTCATCAGAAAGCTCAAAAGTTTCAGGAATTTTAATAAAAATATAAAAACATATGTATTTATTTTTCTTTCTTACATAATTCCATATACAGCTGTGGAAAAAAAAATAAGAGACCACAGCATTTTGTTCTGAAATCAGCATCTCTACATGTATCACAGCCATTCCATTCCAGCGTCTGTGGAATTCCAACACAAACACAAAGCTGAGCTACTTCAGTTCTTGCACCAGTATAAAGTCACCCCAGAACAATGTGACAGACTTGTGGAGAACATGTCAAGACACATGAAAACTGTGATTAAAAATAAGGGTTATTGCACCAAATATTGATTTGTGAACTCTTCTTAAGTGTAAACATTAGTATTATGTTGTTTTAAAATGAATTTGAAGTAGTAAAATCAGAAAAACTGATGATTTTGCAGTGGTCTCTTATTTTTCTTTGTATCTTGCTTCATATAGTTGATCATCTTCTGTGTGTATAAAATGTATAAAGTAATAAACATGAGTAAATGAGAAGTGTCCAGACTTTTGACGGCTGAAGTAAATTGTGAACATCTAAACACAGTGTGGAAAACAGTTCTGCAGGAGCAGCTTTTAAATGCCGACCTGGAAGTGTTTGTACAACTGATGTTATTTCCCGCTCATGTTTTGTTTTGTTCAGTTGTACCCCGTGTACCCCGTGTACCCTGTGTACCCCGTGTACACCGTGTACTCCGTGTACCCCGTGTACCCCGTGTACCCCGTGTACCCAGTGTACCCCGTGTACCCCGTGTACCCCGTGTACCCCGTGTACCCCGTGTACTCCGTGTACCCAGTACGAGGTGTCAGTCCTGTGATGGACGATGTGTTCAGTGACCCTCCTAAAGAGTGGAGAGCGCTGCTGCATGCTTCATTTAACCATCATGTCAGGGTCTGAGGACAGATCACCGCTTCACTGGAACTGTGACCGACCTGTTCCACTGCTGCTGCTGAACTGCTGCTGAACTGCTGCTGAACTGCTGCTGAACTGCTGCTGAACTGCAGCTTGTGAGCGAAAAAAGAGTGTAAAATTACTCATGATTACTCATTTGCTGCGTTATTCTTAAAAAAGCAGTGGCCACTTTTTACAGCTCGTTAACAGAAACAGTTTGTGTTAGAACACATAAGGGGCTCTGTAATTATTGCAAAGTCAAGTTTTTGTGAAGAACCAGTCACAGTCTGTTTGTAGCACGTGTCTCAAAGACTAAAACGTGACATGAACCTGTAGCAAAAATACAATAAACACAAAGACTAAAACATCACGCTACAGGTATATGTGATGTTTTAGTCGTCGTGTTTGTCTTGTACTTGGGCCACATTACCTCTCAGCTCAGGTTTACAGTTTAGTGCTTTTGCTTCTGGTTAATTCACCAGAAATGTGCATTATTTTTCAGTCCTCTTATGATTTTCTCCTGTAAACCTTCACGTTTTACACGATGGGCTCGTGTCTTTCTCTGAATATCACTTTACGACTTCGTTCTTAGGACTTGCTCTGCACATAATTACACATATTGACCACTGACTTTTCTTCAATGACGTGAATATGTACAGTAAATTGCTCACTATTATTGATCTACAAATAGAAATTGCATTAGCGATGTCGCACTGTCAAATTATTAACACACGTTTATGAAAGCACTGTGGGGGTGGTTTACATCTTTGAACATCTTTAGATCACCATATTCACTTTTATTGTTTTGAAAATCACATGTCTGCGGAAAACAATAATTAAAACAATGTATTAACATGTTTTATATAATTTACCTCCCTCCCTCCCTTTGCATCCTGCTAATGAAACTAATTAGGTTTGTCACGTTTTTGTATATTTATGGAGATTTGTCGTGTGGGAGCAACAGATTCTTATAACCATAAGGATGGTTCAAACAGTGCCTGAGATAGATCACAAAATTAGTCAAACATGCTTGGATGACATAAAACCTCTTCATGCAAATACTTGATGAAGGAACGACATTATACCATGGAACAAAGCTCCAAAAAATACTTCCTCTTTAAATTCATATTAAATCATTTTTCACAACTGTTTTACTGTTTGTTTGTTTTTTATTTTATTGTTACCGGAATGAACACAATTAACCAAATAATCTCCACATCTCTAATTGCATTCATATTCTGTGCAGCCATTTTAGTTTGTCTCTCACTCAGTCAGCCCCGGTTTATATTCAAATTTACCAAGTCACGTGAGACGCACAAACACTGACATCATCTCTGGAAATACTCTACATATCCCGACCTTCTCTTTATTCCTCTTTGTTTCCAGGAAGGCGTGTTCTTGTCGAGCGCAGAGGCCGGTGATGGAGGAGCCCAGTTTGCTTGACTGCGTCTCTCAGTTGGGTGAGCATGTGTGTTAGCACCAGGCCGGCTCTTATGTCTCTGTTTATGTGCGGGGGGTAGAAAAGTACACACCCACAAATGGCTCTGGAGATAATACGGTATTCTCGAGCCTTTTCTTTATACGTGAGGAGTTTGGAATGTGTGAACGTCAGATTTGTATGATTTACAATTGTCAAACTTTATCTGTACTGCATTTTTTCTTTCCTCAGAGGATTTAAAGTGATGGGAGATTTTTTTAAGGGGAACTAAGTCATTTTTTAGGCCTTCTATTCCCCATGTACAGGCTGTGGATGGAATGTTCGCACAACATTTTTATATTTGATTACCGTACTTTTTGTACTATAAGCCGCACCAATCAAAAAAAAAAAAAAAAAAAAAAGATTTGTACATATATAAGCCGCAGGTGTCCACATTTTAACTTGAGATATTTACACAGAAAGATGGTACACAAAAGGATTTAAATTTTTTTAAATTCACATAAATACCGGTATGTGCTTTTTTTGAACAGCGCCTACGGCAGAAACACGGCAGTAAAACAACTGTAAAATGTCCAGCCTGTCGCCTCTGGAAGCCTTAAAATAAAGTTTCAAGTTTAACTTTAAGGATAAACCCCCTGAACTCAATCTCACATGTGGTGTCCCCCAGGGTTCCATTTTAGGCCCTGTGCTTTTCAACCTGTACATGCTTCCCCTTGGCGGCGTCATCAGGAGACATGGAATCCACTTCCACAGCTCTGCAGATGATACACAGCTTTACATTTCCGTGTCTCCTGATGACACCAGACCAATGGATGCTCTTTTTAACTGTATTCTAGATATCAAATCCTGGATGGCAAGAAACTTTCTCCAGCTTAACCAGGACAAAACTGAGGTTCTAGTCATCGGTCCTGAGGCCCAGAGAGAGAAACTTTTATCAAAACTACAAGCAAAGTCTTTTAACCATCTCCTCAAGTGAAAAACCTGGGCGTCATTTTTGACTCTGAGCTGACTTTTATCCCACACATCAAGAACATCACAAAAATGGGCTTCTATCACCTAAAAAACATAGCCAGAGTTCGCCCTATTCTCTCTCAGACCAATACGGAGACACTGATGCTTTTGTCACCAGCCGTATAGGCTACTGTAATGCCCTGCTCTCTGGTCTTCCCAAAAAGAGTATTTCAGGTTTGCAATTATTACAAAAGTCAGCAGCACGTGTCCTGACGAGGTCCAGAGGGCGGGATCACATTACACCGGTCTTAAAATCTCTGCATTGGCTCCCTGTGAGTTTCAGGATAGATTTTAAAGTTCTTTTACTGGTTTTTAAATGTCTTAATGGTCTTGGGCCTTCTTATCTTTCAGAACTGCTTTCCCCTTACGAACCTTCACAGGCCCTGAGCTCCTCCGGCAGCTCCTGGTCATTCCCAAATTCAGGACACACACTCACGGAGAGGCGTCTTTTCAGGACTATGGCCCTCGTCGATGGAACAGCCAGAGGAGCTCAGGGCCAAAGAGAACGTGGCAGCACGGTGGCTGAGTGGCTAGCACTCATGCTTCACAGCAAGAAGGTGCCCGGGCCTTTCTGTGTGGAGTTTGCATGTTCTCCCCGTGTCTGGACAAATGAGGGATTCCGAAATATGTTGTAAGCCTGTTTATGTGTGTGGCCTGGATGTGTACATGTAGTAATGTCCTGCTTCACTTCAGCCACTTATACTTAGACCAACTTTATTGATCCACAAGGGAAATTATTTGGGTACAGTAGCTCACGCATCACAACAAAGCTCTGGAAAAAATAAGAGACCACTGCATTTTGTTCTGAAATCAGCATCTCTACATGTATCACAGCCATTCCATTCCAGCGTCTGTTGAATTCCAACACAAACACAAAGCTGAGCTACTTCAGTTCTTGCACCAGGAGTGGAATAAAGTCACCCAAGAACAATGTGACAGACTTGTGGAGGTCAAGACGCATGAAAGCTGTGATTAAAAATAAGGGTTATTGCACCAAATATTGATTTGTGAACTCTTCTTAAGTGTAAACATTAGTATTATGTTGTTTTAAAATGAATTTGATCTTGTTTCTTTGCATTGTTTGAGCTCTGAAAACATGGATCTTTTTTGTTATTTTGACCATTTGTCATTTTCTGTAAATAAATGCTCTAAACGATCATATTTTTATTTGGAATTTGGGGGAAATGTTTTCCAGAGCTGTATAATATATAACAGAGGGTAACAAAAAATAGATGGAACAGTGTAAAAGAGCCCGGTGTGAAATGTCAATTTATTCTGGCAGTGTCTAATTTCCCTACGGAAACCTGAACTGTATTAAAAATGTGACCAGTGAATGTTATCGTTCATCAGTGTTTCCATATTTCAGTCAGGCTTGACAAAGTAAACTCTAATCTTTGTAAACCCATCACTGTGAAATCTTTAGTGTTTTCTTCACTGCAGATCACCCCCTCATGGACACACTGTTCTAGTCAAATGTCACCCACAGCAGAAGACGGAGGAGCCAAAAACATAATGACTCCACTTCACCAGCGCCATGGCAACGGCGTGAGTGCATGTGGGCTGCGTGTTAGCGAGCTACGGCAAACACAAACAGAGGAAGTCCACCCGGTCTCCAGAGGGAAATACTAGTTCATAAGGCATCACAACCACCTCACTACCCCAAGGCAGCTCTGACATCCTGTAAGACAACCTAAAAGTGCTTTCAGTTCATCCTCTAACTGGTTTGCTGGTTCAATTCCCACTACTGGCCTACAATACTACTGCCATACAACCATTCAGTCCCTAACCCTAGAACACTTTCCCTATAAAACATATTTACCTGATATAATATACCAACAAAAAGTACTTGTCATAAAAAAATAGATTAAAATATGACAACACTTGGTTTTCTTTTATTTTCAACTGTGGTATGTGTAACAAAATAAAAAAAAAAACATAAAAAATAATAATTAAAAAAAAAAAAAAAATCATAGGAAGACCCTAAAAACATGCTCCAAAATTACTGAAAAATTAGGAATTTGAGAACAAAAAATTCCTTAAAAAAAAAAAAAAAAAAAAGAGATACTGGAAACTTGGTGTTTGTTCCACCCGTTCCTGGGACTGTGAGACTTCCTGGTGAAGCTCAGACTAGAAAAATATTGTGGTTAGCGCTCATGCTTCACAGCAAGAAGGTTCCGGGTTCAATCCCCGGGTCGCCCTTTCTGTGTGGAGTTTGCATGTTCTCCCCGTGTCTGGGTGGGTTTCCTCCGGGCACTCCGGTTTCCCCCACCAACCCAAAACATGCACCATAGATAAATCCTCCAGCTGAGGTCCTGACCAAACTGAAGCAGAAGATCATGGAGATGGTCCCCGGGTGCAGTAATGTGCTGCTCACTGCTCCTGATAACAGGATGGGTTAAAATGCAGAGAAGAATTTCTCCAGTGTGAGATCAATAAAGTCACTTCTTCTTCTTCTGCATGTTCTCCCCGTGTCTGGGTGGGTTTCCTCCGGGTACTCCTGTTTCCCCCACCAACCTAAACATGCGCCATAGGTAAAATCCTCCAGCTTAGGGCCTGACCAAAGCATAAATAACAAAACAAAATCATGGGGATGGTCCCCGGGTCAAATATAGAAACAACTTCTCCTGTGTGAGATCAATAAAGGTCAATCTTCTAATCCTTGACCACTGTAAGGCGCTTTGTGCTACAATTTTGTATGAAAAGCGCCTTATAAATGTTTGATTGATTGATTGATTGATTCTTCTTGTACAGTGTGATAGTGGTGGGGATGAAGGATCTGCGGTAACACTCTTTCTTGCTCAGAAGTTGCATTGTTTTCAAAGCTGAAACATCAGTTTAAAGCGTTTGGTTAATGGTAGACGCTTTAACTTTTCTGGACGACCACTTGCTTGAATGTTTCACAGTGTGGCATTAAGACAGGACACCAGGTAAAGGTCAGATCTGTGCAGAGGCCAGAGTAAAAATGTTTTTCAAGGTATAGCAACCCAAAACCTCCACATTAAATAAGTGTCACCTGCAGTGTTTCGTCCTTTTGAACATCACTACTTCACTACATCTCTGTCTCACCAGACCACTCCCATCTTTCCCTTTAAAAATGGCCTCTCCGCTTCCCCGCATCTTCACGCTCGCTCTCCTTCAGCTGTCAGGACCCACAACACCAGATCCCCCCGCTTCGAGCCGAACAAAGGCTCGTCTGGCCGTCTGCGGAGAGGTGCACACCCCCCTCAGCCCCCCTCACCCAAACACACCCTCGTGTCAGACAAAGGGAGCTCGTACAACAGCTGCTGCTCCCACACAAACAACACGGAGCCTGCCAAAAGCTCTGCCAACCAAACAACCTGAAATATCACCCAGAAAATTACATAAGCCATGTGTTGTCTCTAACAAAACTAACATTTAAAAAAGCTAATAATAATAATGGGCATAATTTAGCTGAAAAGCTTCTCAGCAGCTTGTATCACATAACACAGCTACAGCCAAAACATTAAAATTATCTTAATATGCAAAATCATCAATAAAAGTGCATTGTAATTAAATAGATAATGAATAATTAATTATAATATTTCTGTTTTGCTCTGTTCATTTCAACAAACAGCAGGTCTCAGCTTCCATAAAAGTTCACCCGAAACATCAAAACTGAATATTGAACATTTTTAATTATTTCTCATTATTTCAAAAATCTAAAACAAAATCTTACCTTTCTGGCTCTGCCCCTCATCCAGATCTTCTTCCATTGTAGATTTTTGTGTTTTGCTGATTTCAAAACCAAATTTCTATTTTAAAATCCAGGAAGTAGTCTACTTTGTGGGTATTCCTCCCCAAATGCTGGTGTAGCTTTGGGACGAGCCGGTGGAAGCGCTGGATGGATGTCGCTCTTTAAGCCTTTGTGGTTCTGTCCATTGAAAGCTTCTGGTGAGTGCAAGTGCTGAAAGAAGCACAGAGGAGGAGAGAAAAGAGGAGGGGGAGTGAGGGATGCAGAGAGGGAGGAGGGAAGGAGCAGTGCATTTATTCAACAAAAGGACTCGCATATGTCTGGGGAAGACAACAAACATTCTGTGTTGTAGCTGAAGGTTGTAACTCTAAAAATATTTGCTTGTAATTGATGGAGTAGATAGAAAATGATTGGGAAATGAGTGTTCAGCAGCCCACCCAAACCCCCATGAACACGAGCAGAATGGTTGAACCCACGCCCCCTCCTCATCCTCATCCTCATCCTCACGGCGGCGTCTCCTTCACTGCATCAAGAAAAAAAAGAAAGAAAGAAAAGGCTGCTCAGATCTGATAGTAAAATGGGATTGTGTTAATGGGGTTAGTCACAGACTCGGGACGGGCGGGATCAGGGTTATTGAATATGGATCATGGGAATGCACTTTGTGCCAAAACCCTAACCCGAACTAAATCTTGGTAGAATTTGGTGTATAACGTGGAAAAGTATATACGGGAGTATATTAGAGCTACATGATTTTGTTTAAAAAAATGTCATCTGCACTTCAAGTTTTGTAATTTGTTGTGATGATTTGCACATTTTTAACTTTTTTTTTTTAAGTTTTATTTATTTTAGAGATAATAATGAAACTAAACAATAATAACAACATGAAAACCAGACACAAATGCCTAAAACAAAACAACTTCCTTTGTGTCTTTGGGCAAGACACTTCACAGTACCCTACCCAAGTATTAAATATTATTATTATTATTTTGATTATAATAAATAAAATAATTAATATTAATATTGTTAATAGATGTTCTACTTCTAATACTTTTTATTGGACTCAGTAGACGTCCAAACAGTGACGTGAATAATTTGCTCACTTCATGACTAAGTTTATATTAAAATATCGGTGCCACTTCAGACTCTACACCAGTGCTTCTCAATTATTTTCTGTGACGCCCCCCGTAGGAAGAAGAAAAAATGTCACGCCCCCCTTCCTGCGCGCGACTATAAATAGTATTATTTGTCTAGAAAATTGTTATTAGAACACCATTGTATCCTTTTATTAACATTATAAACAAAAAAAAGAAAGAAACTTACAACAAAGACTGCACTGAGGATTCAAATATTAATGTGTTTTTAATGCAGCTTTGCGCACATTTGTTTACGTTTTACAGAAATGAAACTTAAAACCACCTCATTTGCATAAGCTAAAAGCACTGAAAAAAAACGCTCTCTCCTTGTGCCACTGATGCGTCAGCTTCTGTCGGACTAAAGGACACGACTCAGTGGAATATACGTGTTTTTTCTGTGACAGAGGATGTTCTGTTAATGGTGAGACTGTGCGTAAATCGCATGTGAGAACGCCACTGCCAACTACTGTTGTTGATGTGCAATTACACTTAGTTCTAGTACAGTACAGCAAAAAAACATGTTTCCCAGGGTCATACGCCCCCCCCTGGCATCACGCCACGCCCCCCCAGGGGGGCCCGCCCCACTATTTGAGAAGCACTGCCCTAGACTAACCCAAAATATCATTAACGCTCCAGTCCAAACGGTTTAGCGAGGTTAATGGGTGTGTTGATCCACTTTTTCACATCAAGATCAATAATGTAGTATTTAATTTATAGTGCGGTTAATTGTGATATTGATTTGGACTCGTATCATCCGAGAATTACGCAGATCACAATATATAAAGCTTTGAAATGTAAAATCTATACTGCAAAATGAAAGCTAGCACGCAATTCTGAAAAACATAACCGCAACTGTAATATAATATAAGTATGAGTTATTATTTTAATGTTTACTTGAATGTTTAGGTTCCTCTTCCCACTGTGAGTAAGTCTAAGTGACAAAAATCATTATTATTATTATATTATGTTTTTTTTTTTTTTTTTCGTATTTCCTCAAAGTTTATGTGATTATTTTTATTTTATTTGTATAAGTTATGTTTGTTTTTCTGCATAAAAATGAAAAAGGCATGTATTTGTGGTTTGAATAACAGTTCTATATTTGTTTACACCATCCCTCCCTCCATCCATCCATTTTCTTCCAGTTTATCCGGGTTTGGGTCGTGGAGGAAATGATTTGAACATGAATGTGTTTCATCAGATATAATGTATTTTTCTAATTTTTATGTCTGTCCTTTGAGAAATACCAGATTTTGTGCTTTATTTAATGTTTTGTCTTTCAAATTACTACTTTGTGCTTCTCCTTGAGTAATATGATTTTGAAGTAATGTTTATACAGTTTACAATAAGTAAAGTATCACATATTTGTCTGTTTGTGAAATCATCCTGTGTGTGGTGCGTTTGTGTGACCGTGTGAGCAGATGGAGAATGGACCACACCATTAAAATTTCATGTTGCCCAAAAGGAAGTGGAGTTGGACGCTGATGCATAAGTAAGTATCCAGTCTGAGCCCCATTCACACATTTAGCCTGATCTGGTCATTTGCATTTTGTGTGAGCAAAGCCAAAAACTGATTTCCTGCACTTTTCCTCTGGATATTTCCCAGGTGAATTACTGGGAATGTGCAGGGAAACGTTATGTGTGAATAAAGCTTGGTTTCCTCAATTTTGAGCTTGGTTTCATCGGTTTCTTGGTAACGAGTTTGGTTTCCATGGTTACGAGTTGGTTTCCTTGGTTATGAGTTTTCTTTCCTAAATTATGATCTTGATTTCCTTGGTTACAATCATGGTTTTCTTGTTTACATTCTTGGTTTCCTAAATTATGAGATGTGTTTCCTTGGTTACAAGTTTGGTTTCCTTGGTTACGAGTTTGGTTTCCTTGGTTAGGATCTTGGTTTCCTTGGTTACAATCATGGTTTTCTTGGTTACATTCTTGATTTCCTAAATTATGAGATGGGTTTCCTTGGTTACCAGTTTGGTGTCCTAAGTTACGATCTTGGTTTCCTTGGTTACGATCTTGGTTTTCTTGGTTACGAGTTTGGTTTCTTTGGTTACAATCTTGTTTTTTTGGTTACGATCTTGGTTTCCTTGGTTACCATCTTGGTTTTCTTGGTTACGAGTTTGGTTTCTTTGGTTACAATCTTGTTTTTTTTGGTTACGAGTTTGGTTTCCTTGGTTAGGATCTTGGTTTCCAAAATTATGAGCTGTGTTTTCTTGGTTATGATCTTGGTTTCTTTGGTTACAGGTTTAATTTCCTTGGTTACGAGTTTGGTTTCATAAATTATGGGGTTTGGTTTTCTTGGTTATCGTTTCTAAACTATGAACTTGGTTTCCTTGGTTATGGTGTTGGTGATTATGATCTCACCGTTGAGTGTTTTTCAGTTTACTGGAATCTGTATGAATGGAGCTCGGCAAAGGACACACCGAGTCAGATGTTTCATTATTGATTTAAAAACTGGAATTTTTATTTTATTGCTTTAATTGCCAGAACTCTGTATCCAAAAATACCATTCAAATACACTCAACAAAAATATAAACGCAACACTTTTGTTTTTGCTCCCATTTTTCCTGAGATGGACCCAAAGATCCAAAATTCACTCCAGATACACAACACTACCATTTCTCTCAAACATTGTTCACAAATCTGTCCAAATGTTTGACAGCGAGCACCTCTGCCCCGCCGAGACAATCCACCCCACCTCACAGGTGCCACATCAAGATGCCGATCTGACATCATGACCAGTGCACAGGTGCGCCCCAGACTGCCCACAATAAAAGGCCACCCCGAAATGTGCATTTTTTTTTGCTTTATTGGGGGTCTGGGGACTCAGAACCAGTCAGTATCTGGTGTGACCACCATTTGCCTCATGCAGTGCAACACATCTTCTTCACATAGAGTTTATCAGATTGTCAATTGTGGCCTGTGGAATGTTGGTCCACTCCTCTTCAAAGGCTGTTATGGACGAAGAACACAGGTGCATTTTATTGATGGCATTTTGAATGCACAGAGATACCGTGATGAGATCCTGAGGCCCATTGTTGTGCCATACATCCATGAACATCACCTCATGTTTCAGCAAGATAATGCACGGCCCCATGTTGCAAGGATCTGTACACAATTCTTGGAAGCTGAAAATGTCCCAGTTCTTGCATGGCCAGCATACTCACCGGACATGTCACCCATTGAGCATGTTTGGGATGTGCTTGACCGGCGTATACGACAGCGTGTACCAGCTCCCACTAATATCCAGCAACTTCGCACAGCCATTGAAGAGGAGTGGAGGTTTTCATGACCACACTTCGGTCCTGACAGGTTTTCATGACCACGTCTCGGTCCTGACAGGTGCCCCAGCGGTATTGAAGAATGGATCAAACGCAGAGGATGAATTTTCCTGTGAAGACGTTCAAATATATTTTTATTCTATGCTAACAAGTATAATTTTATTGCATTAATTGATTGATTTAACCAAACCAACATCCTGGAACCGATAATTGATACTAGCATTGATCCTGGTACATTCATAGTGGAGACATACAAAGTGCTTTTACCTTTATTATTTAACTTACCTTGGCTACATAAGTGCACCTTGTTACGTCATCTTTAATTCATTTTTGCAATTACGAGTACAATTATGCAAATGAGTGTGTCATAATGCAATTCTTTATTCATGATATTGTACCCCATATGTTAATTATTCATGCTCATATTTGCATATCTGTCCTCAGGCTAACTCCTTTGTCCTTTGTTTTGGCATTTGACAAATCCGTTTTATCTGAAATAATTTACTTCTCTTATATTTAGCGGTTTGGAAATACCCAACCAAAGTGTACCGTTACCTAAGATATATTTATAAAGCTACAGTATGTAACTTTTAGCCTAAAAAGACAGAAATAAAAGCATGTTTGTCATGTTTGTCATTATTTTGCGTGTTTGCATCTCCACAGACCTGAACTCCATGGAAATGTTGTTCCCTTGGCTATAATTTTCCACATCACGACATAAACTTATCTATTTCAATCAAGAATGTACAAAAGTTTAATTTTAACTGCAGGTGACACACCACCTCCAGAAAGTTACATACTGTTCCTTTAAGTTTTGTATTGCAGCTCATTTTATGTCAAGATCAAAATGTAAATCATGCAAAGATTCAATTTTGATTCAAAACGCTTTAACTTCTCAAATCGGCACAAAAACATAGAAAAAAAAGAAAAGAAAAACCTTTGTGGTCTAATTGTTTGTCTGAACCAGATTTCCTTCCTAATCTGTGCAGGTCGCTGCTGAGAGAGTCCGAGAGGCTCACTGTGCCATTATTCTCGTGTCTCTCTTGGTGATGCTCCAGGATGGGCTTGTTGCCACGGAAACCGAGCTCCAGATATTGTTCAGTCGTCGATCATGTGTCGTAAATAGAAACATACAAACACACGGGTTCGCTCTGTTTGACAAGATTACCGTACTTAAATGTCTTTTGTCACATGGATGATTTAAAGTGTTCTGCTATCGGTGGAGCACACCTGTGCACTGTGGCATCAGTCAATAGAGAAGTCCCTATCAACGCCCTCTAACTGAATGGTTTGTGGTCCGATCCCCACTACTGACCATTAGTGGTGTTCAGATTCTAGGATATAATGTTGTCATAATTCCAGATGGGGCAAAAGACCATTTCTATTAGTGACTAAACCCAAGAACGTTTAGGGTTTAGGGTTTAGTGCATTAACCTCCTGAGACCGGCCCCTAACCCTAATCCTAACCCTAACCCTAATCCTAATCCTAATCCTAATCCTAATCCTAATCCTAACCCTAACCCTAACCCTAACCCTAACCCTTTATAGTGGACACTGAGTTTACCAGTTGATCTTTTAAGTGTTTTGAGATAGACTCGAGTTTGTGGCTGCAATGTGATTCAAAAATAAATAAGAAATGAAAAAGGAGTCTAAAAACCTTTTGAGGCGACTGTAGAAGCTTGTCAGAGATGTTGGTCATTAACATGGATTTAACAATATTACAGTCCATTACAGAGGACATGTTACAACATTATGAATGAAAATTAAATTAACAAAATATAAATGCTAATTTACCTCCAAATAGAAAAAATAAATAAATATGCTTTTTTTCTTCAGGTCCCAGGAGGTTCAAGTAAGATAAGTTAGAAGTTAGAACATGCAGGCAAGATAAGTAATAATAAAATAAGTAAATAGATTTAAGATTGTTTATTTGTCATATGCAGAATCAACACAGGATCAACAATGAAAGGAAATGTTTAGGATCAGAAGAACCGTTGACTCACTGAGATAGAAGTACTAATAACATGTAATAATAATATATGGTAAAAAAGTGTTGCAAAAGTGCAGGGGAAGAAGTAAACAATATAATAAAAATATGTAATTAAATGTAATAAAAATACAAGTAAATGTGGCGCGGCGCATAATCGATCGAGGGCTCGACACTTAAATCATGAGTGGAAATTGTTGTCCAACAACGCCACCCCAAATTTAATTGGGGAAAGTTAGTCTACATAAGGCACACATGTAAATTTATCAATACATTAAGAGAGCCAGGTTCCATATTTTTACAACACCTTTATTCTGCAATACATGTTAAAATGCGTTATTTGTAAAAGAAACCGTGTCATTATGATAAACTCAACAATCATAAAATCCCGGAGCCAAAAAGCAGCAACGGAGCCAAAAAAAACAAAACAACAGTAGCGACGACAAAAACAAACAGTAGTAGCGACGTGCCCTGTGCCGCTGTGGAGCGCACTGCACACCACAGGTGGAGTGGGGCGAGTGCAGAGGTTGGAGCTGAGCGCCACTTAGGCCGTTTCCCAATTCCCCGACGGCACGCTTGTTAGCGTCCTTGGAACGGGATATGCGTCATATCCGGCGCGACAAGGGCCGTTCCATTCGTTTTTTTCCCCCTGCACCGTCAAGACGAGCTCTGAACGGCGCCGTCGTTTCCATGGAAATCGGGGCGTGGACCAAGTGTGCAAACATGCACGCTCCGCACACTTAAAAGCCCCAGCATGCACAGCGCGGGACTACAAAGACCGACTCGCCAGCGACATCCACAAGTGAGAGTTGCGACGTCACTATAAAATATACGTACTGGTTCACCTCACCTACAACTATGCTACATGAAACTCTTCATAAACTACGCTAAACATGTGTGACGGTAGCCGTAACGGCATAGATCACGGCACCTGTATTACCGTTCACATGCTTTTCCCCCTTACACTTATATTTCCTTTGCTGTTGTAATGCTGGATATTCTACAGTATCGCCATGTCCAGCGTTTACTCTAAGCTGCGCACTGTTCGCACATTCTCAGCGCACAAGAAAACTTGTGCAGCGCACTGTAAATCTTAGGGATGAAAGAGCTTTTTATTCAGCCGCGGGGGCATTTTTTTTTATATCTGCAAAGATGCGAGCCGCGCGGGGGGTTCATTTCGGATGTGGGTTAGCTGTGTGTTTGCTCAGACACATTAAAAATTAGGGGGAACATTGGCCATGTCCCAATTCCAAGTATTACTAGTCGCAATAGTATAATATTTTTGTCTTTATGGAACAAGCGTTAGCAGACTCACCCGGCTCATTGAGCTGAGGCGGGACCTGTTCCAGTTCGCAGGCGGCCATGTGAGAAACGTAGTGCACTAAGGACAGAGCGAGTGTGTGCCGTCTCGACGACAGACCGACGGCACACTCACAAGCGTGCCGTCTCTGAATTGGGAAACGGCCTTAGTTTGCGCACCGGCGCAGAATGTCTCGCAATGCTGCGCCCCGTACTCACTGGCCTGATTTATTAAAGAGGTGCACCCAGGGATAAACGGGATATGGTACGGCGGGTACAGCCGAGCAGCGTGGCTACAAGGGACAGATATATGAAAACTGGGGTATTTTAAATGAATGAAAGAAGAGAGAGAGAGCGGGTTTACCTGCCGCTGTGGAGGAGGGCGCACAGCGACGCACTTAGGCCAAGGCACACACCACAGGCCAACGGTCAAGCTAAAAGAAAATAATCATTGTGACCACTTGGACGTTTCGAAGGGGACAGAGCAGAAGGTACCACCACTACCTGTTGCAACTGACGAGAGCGCACGAGGATGCGCCGTAAAACTCAGCGTCGTGCAAAAGAACGGAGCTGGGCGCGCGGTCAGACGGCGGCACTAAAAGGAGGATAGAATAAGAATTTGGAGATAATACGAAATACAGGTTCAGTGATTGGATTGGATCGGATTTACCTGGCCGTGGAGGACAGAGCAACCTGCACGGGGACCCGGAAATGCGTGTGGGCAAAAGGGGGAGCAACGAGAAAGGGAGCGCTTATAAAGTCCACCAGCCCGCGCCGCGGGGTGCCAGGCAAGCCTACGCACACCATTGGCCTCAACAGCCATCTTACCACATAAATAAGAGAATATTTGAAGTAAATAAGAGAATATAGACAAAAAAATGGCAAAGTACGTTCTTGGGGCATGCAAACTGGACTTTTTGGAGCGTTCTACCATGTTATTCCCTCATCAATATGCCTTATGTCATCCCAGCATGTTTGAGTAATCTAGTGATCTCGTCTGCGCCCTTTTCGAGCAGTGAGATCTTGTCCAAGACTCAGCCCACAACGATCCCCACGCTCCTGCACGGTTCAGACATGTACAAAAACAGGATACAACGATGCTCAACTTTACAAACCTGATGTGATGTTCAGTAGTTCTGTTAGCGGGATGTACACTGTGATGCGCTCTGAAGGGGGAGTGACTTAGCACAGAGGGTAAAGGGACTCAGAGCTTCAAAAAACAACATTTACAGGGAGATCTAAATATGTTATGTGTTAGAAATGTAGTATACCCATAGAAATCTGTAAGTATCATTGGCCTGTATACAACTACTACTACTACTGCTACTACTACTACTGCTACTACTACTACTGCTACTACTACTACTGCTACTACTACTACTACTACTACTACTACTGCTACTACTACTACTACTACTACTACTGCTGCTGCTGCTGCTGCTGCTGCTGCTGCTGCTACTACTACTACTACTACTACTACTACTACTACTACTACTACTACTACTACTACTGCTGCTGCTGCTGCTACTACTACTACTACTACTACTACTGCTGCTGCTGCTGCTGCTGCTGCTGCTGCTACTGCTGCTGCTGCTGCTGCTGCTGCTGCTGCTGCTGCTGCTGCTACTACTGCTGCTGCTGCTGCTGCTGCTGCTGCTGCTGCTGCTGCTGCTGCTGCTGCTGCTGCTGCTGCTGCTGCTGCTGCTGCTGCTGCTACTGCTGCTGCTGCTGCTGCTGCTGCTGCTGCTGCTGCTGCTGCTGCTGCTGCTGCTGCTGCTGCTGCTGCTGCTGCTGCTGCTGCTGCTGCTGCTGCTGCTGCTGCTGCTGCTGCTGCTGCTGCTGCTGCTGCTGCTGCTGCTGCTGCTGCTGCTGCTGCTGCTGCTGCTGCTGCTGCTGCTGCTGCTGCTGCTGCTGCTGCTGCTGCTGCTGCTGTGTCCTTGGGCACTGCCCCCATGCCACCTGTGATTTTGTGAATACACTTCCCTGATGTGTGCTTTGAGGACCAACTAGGGGCAGTAAAATGTTGGAGGAATGTAATTGTTCGCTTATCTGGCTCAGGGTGCTGTGGTGATGGGTTCTCCACATCCAGAGCACCCACGGGAGCTGTTACTGCGCCCACGAGGGGACAGACAGAGACTTAGACAGACATTGTTTATAGGAACATACACACCGTACATAATCGTCTCAATGTGATGAACGTTGGTGTCACTGTGTCTATTGCCATGGTTACAGCACCACACCGTCCATACAGGGTTTGGCAGCGATTGCATGAGTTACTGGATATTGCAGTTAAAATGAGAGAAAACAGTAAGATCGCACATTGAATGGCAAAGTTCTATGTTGCTGTTTGAGCCAGAAGCACCAGACTCGGGCTGAGCAACAAAAATGTGTCTTATGTTTTTGAGATATTCAGAAATATGTTAGTGAAAGGTTTTTCTAAT
The DNA here is from genome assembly GCA_036785185.1 of Paratrypauchen microcephalus. NCBI lineage: Eukaryota > Metazoa > Chordata > Actinopteri > Gobiiformes > Gobiidae > Paratrypauchen > Paratrypauchen microcephalus. Next base: position 1,624,598 of record JAVJIX010000178.1, on the reverse strand, counting down.
GTTAAGGGCCCATATAAAGCTATTTTCTGACCTGTGTTATGTTGTTTACTCATTAAACATACTTGGAGTTGTGTTTTGTTTCATTCATGCATTTAACACACAAAACCTGCATATTTAGGTTCTTCTCTCAAACAGAAAACACTCTTTATGGAACAAAAAGGTAATAGGTAGTTTTAACTACATGAAATCCCAAGGTGGAACAGCATTTTGAGCTTTGAAGACATAGACGAGGTAACATGAAGCAAAACACGACTCCAGGTATGATTTTGACGAGGAAACACCTTTCTAACACGGCTTAAAGCTCATAATAGTCCATTTTGTGTAATATAGGAACTTTAAGGGTTAGGGTTAGGGCTGCTGGGGCAAAATATCAGGAGCAGTGGGCATCCCTGTCTCCAGATGTTGGTCCAGATGTTGGTCCAGATGTTGGTCCAGATGTTGGTCCAGATGTTGGTCAGCTGGAGGATTTGAGTTGGATTGTGCATGTTTCGGGTTGATGGGTGAATCAGCCCTTTTTTGAAGCATTTATTATTATAAATATACTCATCTCTAATACAACATTCACATTTCAGATCAAATCTGGTGAAATGAAAAAAGAAAATCTGCTCAAATAAATTATTGGAAGATAAGATAAGATAAGCCTTTATTGATCTCACACAGGAGAAATTTACTTGCCACAGTAGCTCCAGGACATTTGGACAAGAAAGAAAGTGCATGCAGGCAGGGAGGGGATAAAGTAAGTAATAATAAAAATAGTAATAATGATAATAGTAACAACAAGCATCAACATGGAAAAGGAGGATATTGCACGTCTGGCCTATATGTTAGAGTTATACAGTCTGATGGTGGTGGGGATGAAGGATCTGCGGTAGCGCTCCTTCTTGCACTGGGGGTGCCTCAGTCGGCTGCTAAAGGAGCTGCTCAGCTCCTCTACAGTCCGGTGCAGAGGGTGAAAGGTGTTTGTCCATGATGGACGTAAGTTTGTCCAGCACCTCCTCTCAGCCACCTCCTCTACAGAGTCCAGAGGACAGCCCAGGACAGAGCTGGCCCTCCTGACCAGCTTATTCAGTCTCTTCCTGTCCCGCTCTGTGCTGCTCGGGGCCCAGCAGACGACAGCGTAGAGGAGAGCAGAGGCCACCACAGAGTCATAAAAAGTCTTGAGCAGAGGCCTGCACACTCCAAATCCCAAAGACCAAAGACCAAATCTGGACATTCATGATTGTATGAATATTTGGACATTTTACCAGTGTCTACACCACAGCTCATGCTCATGACTGTGTTTATCATGTCGGACCTTCCTCCTGTCACATGTCCTCATTATCTGAACCTGTGTGAAGCAAACGAAAGTTAAAACTATGGAAATTGCTCTACATGAATGTCTATGGAGGAATGTTTCTGCAGTTACCATGGTGATCAAACACACAGCCATAAAAGAGGAAAACTGAAGAAATAAAACAAAAAGGATTTAAGCAGCACATTTTCATGATCAATATGAGTGTTTATGGTTTTGTTTAGGTGTTTGATTTTCAACCAAAAGGTGAAAAACAAACTGAAAAACTTGCTGACGCTCGCTAAACTGTAATGTTATGTTTGTTTAACAGCACAAATCATCTCACCTGTTGTAGTTCCATCTACATCAGATTAAACAAAGCTCAGATTAAAGTCTAACTCGAGTCACACAGCTTCAGACAGAGCAGTGTATACAGTTAGCATCACACCCCCAGGGAGTGCTGATGGCATCAGAGAAAATGTCCCAACTTTCAGTTCACTCTCTCGACTCTAACCCCAGTCAGACACATTTAGGCCACATGCTGTAATCAATTATTTACATTAACGGATCAATACGTCCAATCAATAATCCTATACCTCCTCGTGATCGATCCAGAAACACTCTTAAATGTCTCTGTAGATGTAATAATATAGATTTTTTTGACACAGCGAATAGAATGAATCATATTTTTCAGTTGCATACAAAAGCTGGGCTCTTATCAATGTGTATGAACAGAAAAGAGATCAATATGTGGGTTTCTGCAGAATACCCCGTCACACAGAACTCTACAGTGGCGCCCCCTTGTGTCTGTGTGGAGTAAGTGGCATCAGCATCAGGGGTTTATTGTTCTGGTGCTGCGGCGTCCGATGGGCTGACGAACTTCGATCTCCTTAAAGGGAACAGAGGCCGGAAACAACTGTGATTTAAAATGTTCTGTGAAAACAAGAAAAAGATACGTGTAAATATTAATAAATAATATGTGTCAGGGAAGGAAAAACTAATGTGTAAATCTAACAGTTTTTTAGTAGTGTAATTTCCAGACTATTGAGCGCTCCTGAATATACAGTAAGTCGCATCAGTTCCGGAGGAAACAGTGGGCTGATCGTTCTTTTGCAGTGACCGCTCCAAAACTCCATCACTGACCTGCCTCTGTTCAAAGCCAAACTTAAAACCTATTTATTTAGAACGGCTTTTAACACTTAGTGGCCTTGGGACACTTTCTTTATTTTAATTTGTATTTTAATGGTATTTTAGGGCCTGTTTACACGAGAACGCTTACGGGTAAAAACGACAAAATATTTTATCAGAAGTGCCTTTCGTTTACACGGTGACGGCGTTTTTGGGGCCTAAAAACACAAAAATCTGAAATCACCCTCCAGAGTGGAAAAGTTAAATACGCTCCACTGTAGCGTCTCCGTGTAAACTGCCCAAGACGCAAAACTGGTCAGATCTGCTCACGTCAGTACACGTTTACGTCACATAGATGCAGCATACCTTGATACCACGGATGTTCTAGTCAACATACAAGAGTCATTTCAACAATTGTATAAATCTCACCCACACACGTCTACGGTCTTTTCTCTTCTTCCCGTACAAGTCTTTCTCACACTCTCACAGCCACAGACGCCAAGACAAGCGACTTCCGCATGAGGCACTTCAAATGTAAAACCCCATGTGATTTTATATTTTCTAATTCACTGTAATCCTCCTGTAATGTCACTATTTTCACTACAATATTCAAAAACATGTCAACAAAAATACAAGTCACTGAAATGTTTGGAGCGGAACTTAACAACTCATTTAAAACGCAACTAGAACATTTTATTTTGAAGTTTTACCTTTCTCTTTTCCGGTACAGTCGTGGTTAGAAATGTAACTTGACGCTGTTCCCTTCGCTGGCTTTTGCGTCCACTTTTGTGTCTTTGTATAAACGCGGATAAAAAATTGAAGACGAGATGCCACTTTTGTGTCTTCTGTTTTGATCGTCGCCGTATAAACGTAGCCTTAATGTGCTTTGTTGGCCTATTTGTGTGATGTTTATTGTTTTTTATCTTGTTTTTCATGTTGTACAGCACTTTGGTCGGCTCTGGTTGTTGGACGTTGCTATAGAAATAAAGTTTGATTGATTGATTGAACTAAACAATTTTATTTGTGTACATATATATTCTATAAGCCGCAGGTGTCCACGTCTTCAAGAACGTTTACAAGTTTGGGCCATCTGCTTTTATTGCCTCTGAAAGGTTTTGTCGTCTTTTTGCACAACTTTCAGAGGCTTCAGCACAGTTTACAACAGCTATTATGCTAACAGCTCACTTCCTGATTCTCAGACAATAAAATATTTTCGAATTAGATGTCGATGGTCTGCATTTGACCTCAAGAGCTGCTTATACGACGGATCTGTACTGGGACAAAAGAAACTGCTAAAAAATAAGGGAAAACATCAGGTATACACAATTTAAAGCATTTTGTGTATGATCTGTGCTCTACAACTGAACTTAATGGACATAAAATACCACTGAATGTTTTTGTTTTAAGCCTAAATATAAGCCGCATCAACTCCATTTTCAAAGAATTTTATTTTTGTACATATTGGCCGCACCGGTCTATAAGTGTCCATGTCTTCAAAAATGTTTTCAAGTTCGGAGCATCTGCTTTTATTGCCTCTAAAAGGTTTTGTCGTCTTTTTCCATTGATTTCGTCACACCAGCGTCTCACCATCGACTCATCGATGCCGAGCTCATGTGCAACAGCTCGATTTCCTTCTTCGACAGCCAGATCAATCGCCTTTAACTCAAAAGCTGCATCATATGCATTTCTTCAAGTGTTTTCCATGAGGAAGTGAGTGTGACAAAATGAGTGTGAGAAAAAAAGTAGTGGCTTATAGTCTGGAAATGACGGAATATTTGTTCTTTTTTAACCTGAACATAAAGTAAAGGCCTCTACTCTAATCCAGGCCCAAAACAGTTCTGTTTAGTCGAGCAAATGACAGATATTTTTCTGATTCCTTAAAGACACTGAACCTGATTTTATTGTCTTAAAAATGTAAAAATTAGAACTAGAATTAGAATTTTAAAGTGGTCCAAAGTTATTCCTGCCTTAACCTGATGAGTTTTTCACAACTTTCAGAGGCGATAGGGTTAGGGTTAGGGTTAGGGTTAGGGTTAGGGTTAGGGTTTACAAGAGGACAACTACTGACAGCTCATTTCCTGATTCTCAGACAATAAAACATTTTCTAATTAGATTCTGACAGTATGAAAGAAATCAGGTACACACCCTTTAAAGCACTTTGTGTATGAATTGTGCTCTACAACTGAACTTAATGAACTGAAAATACCACTGAAGGTTTATTTTGAAAGCCTTTTGGTGCAGTTTGTGCCTCACCAGAGCTCCGGGGCCTCTCCTGGAGCAGCTCGTCTCTCGTCTCGGGGTCTGAGCTGCTGCAAACGTCTGGGCTGAAAAGGAATCAGTCGTTTTATATTTTTATATTGTGGTACTCTGTCCTCCAGACCAAAGATTTACTCAGGAATAATAATATTATTCTTGAGTAAATCTTTACTCAGCAGAAGTTTAAAACAGTCCAAGGAATCAGTCAAGTAAGAGCAAAACAAGTACTTTGATAAAGTATTATTCAAGTAAGATTAACTTAGCTCATTTATCATTTCAAGTGAATTTAATTTAAATGCCACAAAAAGACAGACACAAAAATGAAAAAACTAAACCAACATAAAGCTTTTGTCTCTTGTGGGAAGAGGAAGCACAAGTTTTATTCAAGTAAGAATACTGCTACTTCAATAAAAATATGACTCAAATAAGAGTAAAAGTATGCTGCTAGAAAAGTACAGTGGTACCTCACCTTACGAAATTAATTCGTTCCAGAAGTGGTTTCGTAACGTGAATTTTTCGTAAGTTGAGTAGCTATTTCAATGGAAAAGGCCTGATTCGTTCCAAGGCCCCGATCCAAGTTTTTTTTTAATAGTGTAACTTTTTTAATAGTGTAACACTGTGTTCTGCGTAGAGACTGTAGACCCAGGACTAAACGTGGACTATACCAGGTCTAGACCAAGGTCTAAACCTGGACTAAACCAGGACTAAACCTGGACTAAACCAGGACTAAACCTGGACTAAACCTGGACTAAACCAGGACTAAACCAGGACTAAACCAGGACTGGACCAGGTGGATTAAAGCGCCGCGCGCGGGTCTATTTCCTGGTTTTGTTTCGAGTCACGGCTGAGGCGAGCAGCGAGGGGGACCGCACGCAGTCTGAGCGCATGAACGAGACCCGTGCTCAAACTGTGCCTCCTCTAGACCTCCTCTAGACCTCCTCTAGACCTGGTCTAGACCACCGCGGCTCTTGCATGCGTTTGTTCATGCGCTCAGACTGCGTGCGGTCCCCCTCGCTGCTCGCCTCAGCCGTGACTCGAAACGAAACCAGGAAATAGACCCGCGTGCGGCGCTTTAATCCACCTGGTCCAGTCCTGGTTTAGTCCAGGTCTAGACCTGGTCCAGTCCTGGTTTAATCCAGGTCTAGACCTGCTGGCAGCCCCGCGCCGGGTCATGCTGCGCTATCACACGTGTCCGCGCAGTTTTCTCCCCCCTCCCCCTTCCCCCCACACTTCACTATTAATACATTTTGTTGAAAATCTGTGGTTTAAACGAGACAAATGTGAGAAAAGTTTAAATTCAGTCTGAGAAAAGTGTATAATGTATGTGGCTGAGCGCGCATTATTTGAATTTTTGAGATGTCGCATTTCGTAACTTGAATTTTCTTTCGTATCTAGAGATCAAAATTTAACATGAAGGCGTTTCGTAACTTGAAATTTTCGTTTGTTGGGTCTTTCGTAAGATGAGGTACCACTGTACTTCTACTTCAATAAAAATATGACTCAAATATGCTGCTAGAAAAGTACTTTGAAAATGTCAGTTTCTTTAAAAAGTTACTGAAGTAAATGTACAACCCGCCTCTGCTTTAGACTAGAGAATTTGTGACATTTCCAGAACCAGGCAGCGTCATTTGTGAAAAACCAAAAACGTCATTACTCATTTGTGCCACGTACTTTTGATGAGTCAGAATTCTGTATATTTCTGTCAACAGCTTCTCAGCAGCTCCTTTCTCCAAGCGCATCGTGCCGTTTATCAAATCCTGGGACAAGTTTATGTTGAGTTTCTGTAAATACTGAGAAATAAACAGTAAGTTAAATGAAAGTTCTTTGTCGTATTTAATAAAGCGTTTCCTGTGGTTCTGTGGGGACCTTCTGTATGCGTCTCCAGTTGTCCTGTTTGATGGACAGCGCCGCTCCGTTCTGATAAGAATACAGCCAAAACACTTTGGGGTAATACCGGGACAAGATGTCTGCCACTAGGTAACCGTTGGAGAAATCGCTGGAAATGGAAAAGTATTTCTGAAACAGTTAGGTGTTAGGGTATACGGTGAGGTACGGATGTCCTACTGCATCGTCAAAGATATTTATTCATACTTTGAAAGGCTCCAGATACTTCAGGAACGTCACTAGACTATGTCACATTTCATTTTCTTCATTCTCCAACAGACTTCTGCAGCTGCACCCAGATAATACTCCCTACAACTGTACAAAACTCACCTTTATGGAACAGATAATACTCCCTACAACTGTATAAAACTCATCCTTATGGAACAGATAATACTCCCTACAACTGTATAAAACTCATCCTTATGGAACAGATAATACTCCCTACAACTGTACAAAACTCATCCTTATGTAACAGATAATACTCCCTACAACTGTACAAAACTCATCCTTATGTAACAGATAATACTCCCTACAACTGTACAAAACTCATCCTTATGGAACAGATAATACTCCCTACAACTGTACAAAACTCATCCTTATGGAACAGATAATACTCCCTACAACTGTATAAAACTCATCCTTATGGAACAGATAATACTCCCTACAACTGTACAAAACTCACCTTTATGGAACAGATAATACTCCCTACAACTGTACAACAACTCACCTTTATGGAACAGATAATACTCCCTACAACTGTACAAAACTCACCTTTATGGAACAGATAATACTCCCTACAACTGTACAACAACTCACCTTATGGAACAGATAATACTCCCTACAACTGTTTAAAACTCACCTTATGGAACAGATAATACTCCCTACAACTGTACAACAACTCACCTTATGGAACAGATAATACTCCCTACAACTGTTTAAAACTCACCTTATGGAACAGATAATAATCCCTACAACTGTATAAAACTCATCCTTATGGAACAGATAATACTCCCTACAACTGTATAAAACTCACCTTTATGGAACAGATAATACTCCCTACAACTGTACAACTCACCTTATGTAACAGATAATACTCCCTACAACTGTACAACAACTCACCTTATGTCACAGATAATACTCCCTACAACTGTACAACAACTCACCTTATGTCACAGATAATACTCCCTACAAGTGTACAACAACTCACCTTATGTAACAGATAATACTCCCTACAACTGTACAACAACTCACCTTATGTAACAGATAATACTCCCTACAACTGTACAACAACTCACCTTATGTCACAGATAATACTCCCTACAACTGTACAACAACTCACCTTATGGAACAGATAATACTCCCTACAACTGTTTAAAACTCACCTTATGGAACAGATAATACTCCCTACAACTGTACAACAACTCCCCTTATGTCACAGATAATACTCCCTACAACTGTACAACAACTCACCTTATGTCACAGATAATACTCCCTACAACTGTACAACAACTCACCTTATGTCACAGATAATACTCCCTACAACTGTACAACAACTCACCTTATGTAACAGATAATACTCCCTACAACTGTTTAAAACTCACCTTATGGAACAGATAATACTCCCTACAACTGTACAACAACTCACCTTATGGAACAGATAATACTCCCTACAACTGTTTAAAACTCACCTTATGGAACAGATAATACTCCCTACAACTGTATAAAACTCATCCTTATGGAACAGATAATACTCCCTACAACTGTATAAAACTCACCTTTATGGAACAGATAATACTCCCTACAACTGTACAACTCACCTTATGTAACAGATAATACTCCCTACAACTGTACAACAACTCACCTTATGTCACAGATAATACTCCCTACAACTGTACAACAACTCACCTTATGTAACAGATAATACTCCCTACAACTGTACAACAACTCACCTTTATGGAACAGATAATACTCCCTACAACTGTACAACAACTCACCTTATGTAACAGATAATACTCCCTACAACTGTACAAAACTCACCTTTATGGAACAGATAATACTCCCTACAACTGTACAACAACTCACCTTATGTAACAGATAATACTCCCTACAACTGTACAACAACTCACCTTATGTAACAGATAATACTCCCTACAACTGTACAAAACTCACCTTATGTCACAGATAATACTCCCTACAACTGTACAACAACTCACCTTATGGAACAGATAATACTCCCTACAACTGTTTAAAACTCACCTTATGGAACAGATAATACTCCCTACAACTGTACAACAACTCCCCTTATGTCACAGATAATACTCCCTACAACTGTACAACAACTCACCTTATGTCACAGATAATACTCCCTACAACTGTACAACAACTCACCTTATGTCACAGATAATACTCCCTACAACTGTACAACAACTCACCTTATGTAACAGATAATACTCCCTACAACTGTTTAAAACTCACCTTATGTCACAGATAATACTCCCTACAACTGTACAACAACTCACCTTATGGAACAGATAATACTCCCTACAACTGTACAACAACTCACTTTATGTAACAGATAATACTCCCTACAACTGTACAACAACTCACCTTATGTCACAGATAATACTCCCTACAACTGTACAACAACTCACCTTATGTCACAGATAATACTCCCTACAACTGTACAAAACTCACCTTATGTCACAGATAATACTCCCTACAACTGTACAACAACTCACCTTATGTAACAGATAATACTCCCTACAACTGTACAACAACTCACCTTATGTAACAGATAATACTCCCTACAACTGTACAACAACTCACCTTATGGAACAGATAATACTCCCTACAACTGTTTAAAACTCACCTTATGGAACAGATAATACTCCCTACAACTGTACAACAACTCCCCTTATGTCACAGATAATACTCCCTACAACTGTACAACAACTCACCTTATGTCACAGATAATACTCCCTACAACTGTACAACAACTCCCCTTATGTCACAGATAATACTCCCTACAACTGTACAACAACTCACCTTATGGAACAGATAATACTCCCTACAACTGTACAACAACTCACCTTATGTCACAGATAATACTCCCTACAACTGTACAACAACTCACCTTATGGAACAGATAATACTCCCTACAACTGTTTAAAACTCACCTTATGGAACAGATAATACTCCCTACAACTGTACAACAACTCACCTTATGTCACAGATAATACTCCCTACAACTGTACAAAACTCACCTTTATGGAACAGATAATACTCCCTACAACTGTACAAAACTCACCTTTATGTAACAGATAATACTCCCTACAACTGTACAACAACTCACCTTATGGAACAGATAATACTCCCTACAACTGTACAAAACTCACCTTATGTAACAGATAATACTCCCTACAACTGTACAACAACTCACCTTATGGAACAGATAATACTCCCTACAACTGTACAAAACTCACCTTATGGAACAGATAATACTCCCTACAACTGTACAACAACTCACCTTATGGAACAGATAATACTCCCTACAACTATACAACAACTCACCTTATGTCACAGATAATACTCCCTACAACTGTACAAAACTCACCTTTATGGAACAGATAATACTCCCTACAACTGTACAACAACTCACCTTATGTAACAGATAATACTCCCTACAACTGTACAAAACTCACCTTTATGTAACAGATAATACTCCCTACAACTGTACAACAACTCACCTTATGGAACAGATAATACTCCCTACAACTGTACAAAACTCACCTTATGTAACAGATAATACTCCCTACAACTGTACAACAACTCACCTTATGGAACAGATAATACTCCCTACAACTGTACAAAACTCACCTTATGGAACAGATAATACTCCCTACAACTGTACAAAACTCACCTTATGGAACAGATAATACTCCCTACAACTGTACAAAACTCATCCTTATGGAACAGATAATACTCCCTACAACTGTATAAAACTCACCTTATGGAACAGATAATACTCCCTACAACTGTATAAAACTCATCCTTATGGAACAGATAAGTCTACGTCGTGTCAGTCACTATTTCATCTTTGCCCTGTTTTTCCGTACGTCTTGTGTATAACTTAGATATGTTTGTATTTCTATATTATTTTTACTTGTACATTTGTGTAATTACCCCGGGATCCTCGAGTTCTTGAGTATCCCAGTTATAATCAGGTTTTTTGATCATCCTGGTTATGTGAATATCCTGATTTTATGAGAAACCAGGAGACTCTTCCTGGGTTTTCCTCAGAGAATTCACAATACTGTGTCCCTGCAGACGCTGGTGCTGTACTGAGCATGTGCCAACTCCACTAACACACACAGTAGGAGCATTTCCTTTACCAAAACAACTCAAACTCCTAACAGGACTTTTTTATTATGTATTAGTTTATTTATGAGACACAATCTACATTAACCTGAACAGAAGAGCTGCTTTGGTTGTAACACTAGCCCTAGAGAACCCCCCGGGGTCAAATTTGCCCACTGTTAATTGCTGCTCCCCAAAATTAACTAACATTTTAAAAAAATGTCAAATTGAACCTCAAAAGCCCATAGTGCCACTTCTGACCCCTTCATAAAGAACCTAGTGGATGAAAATTGAACTGACAGGAGCCAGAGTGGAAGGGACAAGATGGCTGACCACATACTGTTTTTTTGAGCTGAAAAACGACCCAAACAAAATCATCTTCTCAGCAAACCAGCGCTAGGTAAAAGTGTGTATTTGTTGTTAATTTCTTTAGTATGAGCCTGCAGAATGCCTAGAAGTACTTTTTATGTTCTTTATGAATAAATTAGTGACTCTGAGCTAGTTCAAAAAACGTTGGGCCAAAAATGACACTCCGGGTAAATGGGTGAAAACATGAGTGACTTCATAGATGGAGAATGGACAGTCCTGTATTTGGCTAAAGCCTTGAAATAAATTCATTTGTAGATTATAATGTAACAATTTTAAAAATGTATGATAATATATATAAATAGAGTATATATAAATAGTGTATTGGCTACTGTATATAGAAACCTATAGCCATGCATGTAAATACATGACTATATAAAGGGGTCTATATTCTATTGATTTATTTCATTCAATACCAAGTGTCTGTGGACACTCTCATCAGCTTCAAGTTGCTCTAATACTTCTTTTACAGTGAACTTTCCCTTTTGCTTTCCCCTGTGCTGAAAGACGTGCAGCCATACTCTCTGAAAAGATATTTACTTTATTAGTCTGTGGCCCTATACTACCAAGGTAATATTTAGTAACATATCCACAGACACTTGGTATTGAATGAAATAAATCAATAGAATATAGACCCCTTTATATAGTAATGTATTTACATGCATGGCTATAGTTATTGTGATTCTTTGAAATGATACACCTAAAGCCCAATAGGTCAGATTTGACCCAAATCCTAAATTAGGGAATAAAGGGTTAAAATTGCAAAAGTTGATATTTTGGTGATCAGTGAACCTATAGCAGTCATTTAATGTATAGTTCATAATTTTCCAAAGAAAAAAAGGGTTCTTGGGTTCTCTAGGGCTAGAGTTAATTTCTACCTGTAGTCCTTTTTTTGGATTTAAGTCATAATATTTTAGACATATACAAAATAAAGTAGTTTACTGTGACACTGTTTTGTATTTACTGAAGCTGTGACAGAACTCCACAGTCTTATGTTCTTACTTTAATGTATATCTAGTTTTTTGTTGTTAAAAACCCGTTAAAAAGCCTTAAATTAACACAGTTTCTACATGTTTAGCTCCTGTGCCATATCTGTGCCATAATCACCACAGCAAACAGTCTAAATATCCAGGGTGCACAGGGACAGGAGTGTCCTGGTTTCTCTGGGCACCATAACCAGGACAATCTCATAACCAGGATAATCTCATAACCAGGACCCTGGTGACCGCAGAACCTCGTCTAGACCTGGAGAATTTACGCGTCTATATTTATTTATACCAACGATACATCTGAGCCGGGATTAGATTAGAGATTAGAGTGCGTTTATGTAAAGTCCTAAAGTTGGGGTGTTACCTGCGCACATTCCTGTGGGAGAGGGACAGCTGGAAGTTCAGGATCCACTGGAGAACTTCTCTGGGCAGGCCCGTCCTCACAGGGGGCAGGCCCGTCCTCACAGGGGGCAGGCCCGTCCTCACAGGGGGCAGGCCCGTCCTCACAGGGGGCAGGCCCATCCTCCTGGGGGGCAGTGCCATCCTGAGCTGGAGTTAAGAATATACCACATAAATACCACTGCATTTACAGATTACGCTCTGGGGTTGGTTTGGTTTGGTTTTGTGGAGGTTTGGAGCGCTTGTTGTTGTTTCCATGGCAACATCACTACCCAAGTTCCTCACTCAGACAGCGGTGATGTGGCGCCATCTAGAGGCTGTAGCTGAGTGCAGCATCAGAAAGTCCTGAGCTGATTTAAACTTAGACTTTATTGATTAACCTTTATTGGTTCACAAGGGAAATGATTTGGATACAGAAGCTCAAGAATCACAACATAATAATAATAACAGAGAGAAAACAGCACATGTCAAATAAGACATCATTATACAAATAAATGTGTATGTGTCAAAGATCAAATATCAAAGTCAAAGAACAAAGTTCAGCTTTATTGTCAATTCTGACATTTGTGTTCAACACTGAATCCAAATTTCGTTTCTCTCTGGCCAAGTGCAAAACGAGTGTACAAAATACAATAAAGACGAAACAAAACAAAAACTAAGACAGAAATCTAAATCTAAAATCTGAAAGCAGTGCAACAGAAGAAATAAATGCATATTTACAGATGTCCAAAATTGAAATGGTAATGTGCAATAGAATGTGCATTGAAAGTAAAGATAAATAAATGTGCAGCAGTAGAAATTCCAGCTCTCTTCAGTTTGCGGAGGAAATAGAGGCGCTTCTACAAGTCAAAATAAAATAGAAAAATAGTAAAATATAAAATATAAAATCACAGATATACAGGAGACAAGAATGGGTTTAGTTGAGTTTAAATATATAAACTAATTCCACGTGTATCTTGGGTGTTCTGTTTGCATATTTGGACAAATTAAGAGACACAAATGAACTGAAGTTGCTGATGTTTTATTTTATTTACATTCACAAATGGACTCTACAGGTTATAGTACAGTGTATCTGCACCATAAAACAAAGTGCATCATTAGACATTTACCTAAGTGCTCCAAAATACTACACTATATCTTTTTACATAACCTCATACTTTAAATAACCTCGATACACGGCAAATATGGATATTTACATGACTCAAAATGACCTAAAGCCACACGTTTTCACTTTAGTGCTGGACCATGGAGATGGCATTGTAATATTTCTGTATTTTGGCAACAAAAACACTTGAATAAATACAAAATATAAGAGTTTGCAGCATTTCAGTGAGACAGGCAGATGTCTGACACCAGAAAAATGCCACAGTGCACCTTCTGACAGCTTATGTAATAAAGTGAACAAACGTTTAAGAAAACCAGTTTTGAAACACCTTAAATCAAGTCTAACAATAAAGGCACAAGTGTAAATCTTCACTAGTTAAAACTATTTTCATTTGTTTTTACAGCAGCCACTTTGAGCGATGAACAACAGTCTGATTTATGCTGCGTTCCAGTCACAATTCAGGTCAGAACTCGGACTGATGTAATCTCCGAGATAAACGTCGAACATTCCAAATGTCAAGTCTTAAAAACAATAACCAAACTATTACAGTAAAGGTTCAATAGAAAAAAGTCATCAAAAGTAGGAAAGTGCTCAAAATCAGCCAAAATGAGGATCCAATTAAGTTAATTTAGTCACCTGGACAGTGCTCATACATTTAGAAAACCGTTAAAACCGTTAAAACCGTTAAAACAGTTAAAACAGTTAAAACAGTTAAAACAGTTACAAAAGCGGCCTCAGAGTGGACGTTTGTGAACATTAGCTCCGTGTACACATTAGAAAAACAAAACATTTCTAACAGCTCTACAGGAGCAGGAGGACAGTAGAGGACAGTAGAGGACAGTAGTGGACAGTAGAGGACAGTAGAGGACAGTAGGACGGTGTGGAGGAGCAGGTGGACAGTAGTGGACAGTAGTGGACAGTAGGACGTGTGGACAGGAGGCTGTGGGCGTCACTGGTACTGCAGGTATTGCAGCAGTCTGCCGGGCAGGGGCAGGTGGGACAGTAGTGGACAGTAGTGGACAGTAGAGGATAGTAGTGGACAGTAGAGGACAGTAGTGGACAGTAGTGGACAGTAGTGGACAGTAGTGGACAGTAGAGGACAGTAGAGGATAGTAGTGGACAGTAGAGGACAGTAGTGGACAGTAGTGGACAGTAGTGGACAGTAGTGGACAGTAGTGGACAGTAGAGGACAGTAGAGGATAGTAGTGGACAGTAGAGGACAGTAGTGGACAGTAGTGGACAGTAGTGGACAGTAGGACGTGTGGAGGACAGGAGGCTCACTGGTACTGCAGGTATCGCTGCAGTCTGCCGGGCAGGGGCAGGTGGACAGTAGAGGACAGGAGTGGACAGTAGAGGACAGTAGTGGACAGTAGTGGACAGTAGTGGACGGTGTGGAGGACAGGAGGGTGTGGACATCACTGGTACTGCAGGTATCGCTGTAGTCTGCCGGGCAGGGGCAGGTGGGACAGTAGTGGACAGTGTGGAGGACAGTAGTGGACAGGTGGACAGTAGTGGACAGTAGTGGACAGTAGGACAGTGTGGAGGACAGGAGGGTGTGGACATCACTGGTACTGCAGGTATCGCTGCAGTCTGCCGGGCAGGGGCAGGTGGGACAGGAGGTGCAGCCGGTCCCGCCCCACACAGCCCCGGATACACTGACGGCACATCTGGCTCAGCAGGCGGGGAGTGGCTGGAGACAGAGACAGAACATCAGGACAGAGACATTCACAGAGCTGAAACTACTGTTATTTTGTGTTGAAAATGATATTGTAAGATCTTTATTCTCATTATTGTGGAACTGAAAGTGGGGTTAGGGTTAGTTCAAAGTGAGACATTATATCATGTCTACTTTTTACACTCACTGTCTCCTGCATCTGCTGAGACGACTCATGTCTGTACAGAAGCAAAGCACCAGGCAGAACATTTTAAGTCTGCGTCACATTTCTCTGTCTTACCCCTTCGTCTTACCCCTACCCCTTGGTTTTGCGCGTTCATGTGAGGGCAAGGGGTGTCCCGATTCTAATTTTGATCAAGGGCTCGGGCCACAACCTCGGGCTACATACCCCTTGAAACGAAGTAAGCTCTCGACCAGACTTGAAACGAAGGGGTACGACTACAAGCTCAGGCAGGTTTTGGGATCAGGATGGCAGCGTCACATGGACCAGCCAACGAGTCTCATAAATGTATTTTCAGCAGTTGTAATTATCGATTAACAGTTTAGCAGGTTTACAATGATGACGCTTATGTTCTACGTTACTTTTAGACAACGCACTTACATTTGATCAACATATCACAGACATTTACAAAAATGTTTTTCCACATCTGTTATTACTGTTGTACCAATCCATCATCCAGTCTGTTCTGTTGTGTTGTTCTACCTGCTTTTTCAATCTGCTCACTGTTAAAAACCGCTCTAAACTCACGAAGGAAACTCATACAGGACTCTCCAAACCCAACCTGCAGATCTCAACAACAGGGCTATTGGACGCTTTGCACTTTGACCCCACTCACCCACTACAGGAGCACCTCACCCCTCTGCCCTCAGGAGCACCTCACCCCTCTGCCCTCAGGAGCACCTCACCCCTCTGCCCTCAGGAGCACCTCACCCCTCTGCCCTCAGGAGTACCTCACCCCTCTGCCCTCAGGAGCACCTCACCCCTCTGCCCTCAGGAGTACCTCACCCCTCTGCCCTCAGGAGTACCTCACCCCTCTGCCCTCAGGAGCACCTCACCCCTCTGCCCTCAGGAGTACCTCACCCCTCTGCCCTCAGGAGCACCTCACCCCTCTGCCCTCAGGAGGAGGTACAGGGCGTTCAGGTGCAGGAGGACCCGCTGATCCCTTCGGCCGTCACATTTCTGAACCCCAGGCCCCGCTGAGTGTGTGTAACACTTATTAATAATAATAATAATTCATAGCATTTATACAGCGCCTTTCATGACGCCCAAAGCTCTTTACACTTCATTGTTCATTCTCTCCACACTTGGTGGTGGTAAGATACTTTCTGTAGCCACAGCTGCCCTGGGGCAGTCTGACGGACCATCAATCTGTGCCATCGGCCCCTCCGACCACCTCCAACACTCACACACACTCCACTTTCATACTCGGCAATGTGGGTGAAGTGTCTTGCCTAAGGACACAAGGACAGTTTTTGTGACTGGCGCCCCCCTGTGGCTCCTGGTGTTCCCCGTGTCTCCGAGTCCTGACCAGGTCCTGGAGCTTCTGAGACGGGATCAGGCTTTGTGTTTGTGTTTGTGTTTGTTGTTGTTGCTCTGTGTGCGTGAAAATGAATTTCTCCTTGGGGACAATAAAGTCTAAAGTGTGAAGTCTGATCCGTACCCAGAGCCCTCTCAGCTCGGTATCGAGGGGCAAGACAAAGACGTAGATAAAGGGGAAGGGGTAAGACAGAGGAATGGGACACAGCCTTAGTCTCTTCCAAAACCACTGGACTCCTGAGAGAGGAGACGCACCAAGATCCTCCAGGGCCCGTCACACTAATGTTCCCACAGTTCATCCGACTTCTGTCTGGACCAGGCCACCTTTATCCTGAGGACTGTTACTGTCCTCAAACAGCACAGGGACTCTCACTCTCCTAAGGGTTAACTATGAAAGTATTAAAAGTATATTTTTGACCTTCATAGAGCAGCAGAAAGCCCTCGGTCAGGCTGCTGGGAGGGGCCACATCCACAGGCCTCTGGTACTCCGTGTTCCTGGCGTTTATGTCGGCCCCAAAGTCCAGCAGGAGTTTGACCACCGGAGTGCAGTCCTTCTCTGCGGCGGCGTGTAAAGGCGAGTCCTGGCACCTTCCCTTCTGCACGTTTGCACCTGTGAAGACCCACAGCATGTGTCGTCTGCACAGATATGCTCGTCAACAGTATCAATATCCACATTCTAATCAATACTAACACTAATAATCAAAACAAACTACATTAATTTGATCAAGTATTGATACTTCTAAAAACAAAACAAACAAAAAACAAATTTGACTTCTCCAGAATTGTTTTAAAAGAAAATCTACACGTTAAAATGTGTGTTTTTATTTTATGTTGAAATTATTGTCTAAAATTGTATTATGATTGTGATATTAGAATAAACACTATGTGGCTTTTTCACTTATATTCTGTATGATGTATTTGTATTCAGTGTCTGACTCTGCAGATTTTCTGTTTCGTATTTGGTTTCCAAGAGACCGGACAAAATTATTCTGACAAAACCAATACAATAGAGTCTGGAATGTGTAATGTGATTGTCGTTCCTGTGTACAGAGCAGTGACATCCATAATAAGGACGTGTCCTGTAGATTGTTCTTTTTCCTTCAGGGTGGAAGTGTTTGGTCACCTTGAACACCCGGACAAAGAGCAGCAGAGGTTTGCATTCTTTGTCCTGGACATTATCATACATATAAAAACTCTTTGTCCTTTGCTGTTTTGTTGGACATTATCATACATATATATAAAACTCTCCTCGCCCTCTGCGGGTGTTTTACAAATATACGTATCTATAGATAAACATATCTACAATTCATAACATGTTTCTTATTATTAAAACAGACTGTCCTGGTGCCCACATTCCCCACAGCCTAAAACAAACTTTTTTTAATTATTTATAAAGGCAATAATCTGCGGCTGCCTGCAGAACACACAGTGTGTCCTTTGAATTCAAATGGAAGTTACACATGGAGCAGAGCAACAGTGATTATACTGAACAAACTGTTTACACTGACTTATTCCCCCTTCAGAGTGCTATAATAATAATAATAATAATAATAATAATAATAAATATAGCCGCAAGCGGCGATGATCGGCCCTCGCTTGCACTCGCAGGGGGGGTGGCGCTAACGCGCCATTTTCCTATTCCCATGAGCCATATATGTACTAAATTAGGTGTGGCTACACCAAAGATTTTGCTGGGCGTCCCATTGGCATGTTATACAGTAATTGTTGGTCAATATGCACTGTCTGTTATAAATAAATAAATAAATAAGATGTTTAGCCTGTTGCCATGGCAACACGATTGGAGATGATGTGGGGGCATCATTGAGTTTTATAATCGAGACCCTGTCACGAATATGTGTACCAAATTTGGTATGTCTACGACAAAGTAAAATTTTGCACTTCCATGCAATCTCCCTAGGTGGCGCTATAGTGCCCATTTTAGATTTTCTCATATCAATCTGTTCAAGGCCAGGGTGTCAACCAACGATTAAAGTTTGAGTGAAATCAGCCAAAGTATGCGTGAATTATCACTTGTCGAAGTTTGACAGGAAATGACGCCTTTGCCACCAGGTCACATGGTCTATCCAATATGGCTGGTTGATTGCCTAGCAACGACGCAATATACTTTTTGTTCCTCTTCCCGTGATGCATCTGTGTACCAAATTTGGTTTGGCTACATCAAAGTTTTTGCCGGGCATCCTAATGGCGGGGATAGATGTTTGGCCTGTTACCATGGCAACATGACGCGAAGGAGTGGGGTGTCACTGTATTTTTTGATCGAGACCATGTCCCGAATGTGTGGTCCAAATTTGGTGTGTCTATGGCAAAGTACATTTTTCTGTCCATGCAATCTCCCTAGGGGGCGCTATTATGGCCATTTTAGATTTTCTTATATCAATCTGTGTAGGGCCGGGGTGTCCACCAACGTGATTAAAGTTTGAGTGAAATCGGCCAAAGTATGTGCGAAATTATCACTCATCGAAGTTTGACAGGAAATGGCGCCTTCGCCACCAGGTCACATGGTCTATCCAATATCGCTGGTTGGTTGCCTAGCAACGACGCAATATACTTTTTGTTCCTCTTCCCGTGATGCATCTGTGTACCAAATTTGGTTTGACTATGACAAAGTTTTTGCCAGGCATGTCATTGGTGATGACAGATGTTTAGCCTGTTGCCATGGCAACACGATGGGAGATGGCGCGGGGGCATCATTGAGTTTTTTGATCGAGACCCTGTCACAAATGTGTGTACCAAATTTGGTATGTCTACGACAAAGTAAAATTTTACACTTCCATGCAATCTCCCAAGGGGGCGCTATAGTGGCCATTTTAGATTTTCTCATATCAATCTGTTCAGGGCCGGGGTGTCCACTAACGATTGAAGTTTGAGTGAAATCGGCCAAAGTATGTGCGAATTATTGCTTGTCGAAGTTTGATGGCGAGCCGCAAAAACACACCCGAAATTTGTGGCGTTGTCACGGAAACACCGTTCACTCTTTTAGAACGCTTTTAACAACTTTTAATGTCCCACTTGTCTAGATGATACAGCACGATTCTGGTGAGTCTGGGTCAAAAACCCTATGAGGAGTTCGTTAAAATGCGAGGACAGGAAAATGCGCCTTCGGCGCCGGGTCGCATGCTCGGCCCAATATGACTGACTTCCTGTTGGTCGCCTAGCAACGCCATAATATATTTTTTGGTTCGTAACCACATGACCTATCCACCACCCGAATTTCGTTTGTCTACGACAAAGTTCATTTTTCGGGTATAGCCATAGGCGCAATGTATTTTGATTTTCCAGGTGGCGCTGTCGAGCCATTTTTTAAGATTTTTTAATACAGATTATTTGTAAATTCCTTTTTTGGCGTTCTTGAATTTTGTGCAAAATTTCGTGAGTTTTCGTCGGTGGGAAGTACCTGAAACCTGAAAAAAGGGGGGGAGGAAAATAATAATAAGAATAAATAAATATAGCCGCAAGCGGCGATGATCGGCCCTCGCTTGCACTCGCAGGGGGGGTGGCGCTAACGCGCCATTTTCCACCCCTTTTTTCTAGCTGCATGCATGTGTGAGTTTGTGCGTTATCTGGATGCATTTGTGTTGAATGCCTGGGGTTGAGGTGGGGAGGGGTTGTTTGTTTTGCCTTTTAATTTAAATTATTTTAAGAGGAGGGTCAATTATAAGCCTTTCCTGCACTGTTCTGTTATTTTCTCTTTCTTTTGTGTGTATTTTTGTTCTTTTAAATGCTGGGTGCAAACATTAATAAATAAATTGAATAAATAAAAATATGAGGAGAGAAAATGGCGCCTTCAACACCAGGTCACATGTCCTACCCAATATGGTTGGTTGCCTAGCAACAGCGTAATATATATTTTTTATTCCTATTCCCATGATGCATCTATGTTCCAAATTTGGTGTGGCTATACCAAAGATTTTGTCAGCTGTCCTATTGGCGGGGAGAGATGTTGCCATGGCAACCCGATGAGGCATGGCATGTGGTCACCATTGACTTTTTTCATTGAAAATATCCCAGGAATATTTGTACCAAATCTTGTATGTGTACGACAAAGTTAAATTTTGCAGTTCTATGCAATTACCCTAGGGGGCGCTATTGTGACCATTTTAGATTTTCTCATATCAATATGTGTAGGGCTGGGGTGTCCACCACCAATTAAAGTTTGAGTGAAATCGGAGAAAGTATGTGCTAATTATCATTTGTCGAAGTTTGACAGGAAATGATGCCTTTGCCACCAGGTCACATGGTCTATCCAATATGGCTGGTTGGTTGCCTAGCAATGGTGTAATATACTTTTTTGTTCCTATTCCCATGATGCATCTGTGTACCAAATTAGGTGTGGCTACATCAAAGTTTTTGCCAGACATCCTAATGGCAGGGACCGATGTTTGACCTGTTACCATGGCAACATGATGTGAGATGGAGTGGGGGTGTCACTGTGTTTTTTGATCGAGACGATGTCCCGAATGTGTGGTCCAAATTTGGTGTGTCTACGGCAAAGTAAATATTTTCTATTCCATGCATTCTGCCTAGGGGGCGCTATTATGGCCATTTTAGATTTTCTTGTATCAGTCTGTGTAGGGCCGGGGTGTCCACCAACGATTAAAGTTTGAGTGAAATCGGCCAAAGTATGTGTGAATTATCACTCGTCGAAGATTGACAGAAAATGGCGCCTTCGCCACCAGGTCACATGGTCTATCCAATATGGCTGGTTGGTTGCCTAGCAACAACGTAATATACTTTTTTGTTCCTCTTCCCATGATGTATCTGTGTACCAAATTTGGTTTGACTATGACAAAGTTTTTGCAGAGGATCCTAATGGCGAGGACAGATGTTTGGCCTGTTGCCATGACAACACGATGGGAGCTTGCGCGGGAGCGTCATTGAGTTTTTTGATCGAGACCCCGTCACGAATATGTGTACCAAATTTGGTATGTCTATGACAAAGTAAAATTTTGCACTTCCATGCAATCTCCCTAGGTGGCGCTATAGTGTCCATTTCAGATTTTCTTATATCAATCTGTTCAGGGCCGGGGTGTCCACCAACGATTAAAGTTTGAGTGAAATCGGCCAAAGTATGCGCGAATTATCGCTCGTCGAAATTTGATGGCGAGCCGCAAAAACGAACCCGAAATTTGTGGCGTTGTCACGGAAACACCGTTCACTCTTTTAGAACGCTTTTAACAACTTTTAATGTCCCACTTGTCTAGATGATACAGCACGATTCTGGTGAGTCTGGGTCCAAAAACCCTAGGAGGAGTTCGTTAAAATACGAGGACAGGAAAATGCGCCCTCGGTGCCAGGTCACGTGCTCGGTCCAAAATGGCCGACTTCCTGTTGGTCGCCTAGCAACCGCTTAATATACTTTTTGTTCCTATTCCCATGATGCATCTGTGTACCAAATTTGGTTTGGCTACGACAAAGTTTTTGCCTGGCGTCCCATTGGCAAGGAGAGAAGATTGGCCTGTTGCCATGGCAACACGATGGGATATGGCATGTTGGCGTCATTGAGTTTTTTGATCAAGACCCCGTCACGAATATGTGTACCAAATTTGGTATGTCTACGACAAAGTAAAATTTTGCGCTTCCATGCAATCTCCCTAGGTGGCGCTATAGCACCCATTTCAGATTTTCTTATATCAATCTGTTCAGGGCCCGGGTGTCCACCAACGATTAAAGTTTGAGTGAAATCGGCCAAAGTATGCGCGAATTATCGCTCGTCGAAGTTTGATGGCGAGCCGCAAAAACGAACCCGAAATTTGTGGCGTTGTCACGGAAACACCGTTCACTCTTTTAGAACGCTTTTAACAACTTTTAATGTCCCACTTGTCTAGATGATACAGCACGATTCTGGTGAGTCTGGGTCAAAAACCCTAGGAGGAGTTCGTTAAAATACGAGGACAGGAAACTCCGCCTTCGGCGCCGGGTCACGTGCTCGTTCCAATATGGCCGACTTCCTGTTGGTCGCCTAGCAACGGCATAATATATTTTTTGGTTTGTAACGACATGACCTATCCACCACCCGAATTTCATTTGTCTACGACAAAGTTCATTTTTCGGGTATAGCCATTGGCGCAATGTATTTTGATTTTCTAGGGGGCGCTGTCGAGCCATTTTTAAAGATTTTTTGATACAGATTATTTGTAAATTCCTTTTTTAGCATTCTTGAATTTTGTGCAAAATTTTGTGAGTTTTCGTCCGTGGGAAGTACCCGAAACCTGCAAAAAGGGGGGGAGGAAAATAATAATAATAATAATAAATATAGCCGCAAGCGGCGATGATCGGCCCTCGCTTGCACTCGCTGGGGGGGTGGCGCTAACGCGCCATTTTCCTCCCCTTTTTTCTAGCTGCATGCATGTGTGAGTTTGTGCGTTATCTGGATGCATTTGTGTTGAATGCCTGGGGTTGAGGTGGGGAGGGGTTGTTTGTTTTGCCTTTTAATTTAAATTATTTTAAGAGGAGGGTCAATTATAAGCCTTTCCTGCACTGTTCTGTTATTTTCTCTTTCTTTTGTGTGTATTTTTGTTCTTTTAAATGCTGGGTGCAAACATTAATAAATAAATTGAATAAATAAAAATATGAGGACAGAAAATGGCGCCTTCAACACCAGGTCACATGTTCTACCCAATATGGTTGGTTGCCTAGCAACAGCGTAATATATATTTTTTATTCCTATTCCCATGATGCATCTATGTTCCAAATTTGGTGTGGCTATACCAAAGATTTTGTCAGGTGTCCTATTGGCGGGGAGAGATGTTTGGCCTGTTGCCATGGCAACCCGATGAGGCATGGCATGTGGTCACCATTTGACTTTTTTCATTGAAAATATCCCAGGAATATTTGTACCAAATCTTGTATGTGTACGACAAAGTTAAATTTTGCAGTTCTATGCAATTACCCTATGGGGCGCTATTGTGACCATTTTAGATTTTCTTATATCAATCTGTGTAGGGCTGGGGTGTCCACCACCGATTAAAGTTTGAGTGAAATCGGAAAAAGTATGTGCTAATTATCATTCGTTGAAGTTTGACAGGAAATGACGCCTTTGCCACCAGGTCACATGGTCTATCCAATATGGCTGGTTGGTTGCCTAGCAATGGTGTAATATACTTTTTTGTTCCTATTCCCATGATGCATCTGTGTACCAAATTAGGTGTGGCTACATCAAAGTTTTTGCCGGACATCCTTATGGCAGGGACCGATGTTTGACCTGTTACCATGGCAACATGATGTGAGATGGAGTGGGAGTGTTACTGTGTTTTTTGATCGAGACGATGTCCCAAATGTGTGGTCCAAATTTGGTGTGTCTATGGCAAAGTAAATATTTTCTATTCCATGCATTCTGCCTAGGGGGCGCTATTATGGCCATTTTAGATTTTCTTGTATCAGTCTGTGTAGGGCCGGGGTGTCCACCAACGATTAAAGTTTGAGTAAAATCGGCCAAAGTATGTGTGAATTATCACTCGTCGAAGATTGACAGAAAATGGCGCCTTCGCCACCAGGTCACATGGTCTATCCAATATGGCTGGTTGGTTGCCTAGCAACAACGTAATATACTTTTTTGTTCCTCTTCCCATGATGCATCTGTGTACCAAATTTGGTTTGAATATGACAAAGTTTTTGCAGAGGATCCTAATGGCGAGGACAGATGTTTGGCCTGTTGCCATGACAACACGATGGGAGCTTGCGCGGGAGCGTCATTGAGTTTTTTGATCGAGACCCCGTCACGAATATGTGTACCAAATTTGGTATGTCTATGACAAAGTAAAATTTTGCACTTCCATGCAATCTCCCTAGGTGGCGCTATAGTGTCCATTTCAGATTTTCTTATATCAATCTGTTCAGGGCCAGGGTGTCCACCAACGATTAAAGTTTGAGTGAAATCGGCCAAAGT
Source organism: Paratrypauchen microcephalus (assembly GCA_036785185.1). Taxonomy (NCBI): domain Eukaryota; kingdom Metazoa; phylum Chordata; class Actinopteri; order Gobiiformes; family Gobiidae; genus Paratrypauchen; species Paratrypauchen microcephalus. The sequence continues at coordinate 1,599,727 of JAVJIX010000178.1, read as the reverse complement.
ATGCGCGAATTATCGCTCGTCGAAGTTTGATGGCGAGCCGCAAAAACGAACCCGAAATTTGTGGCGTTGTCACGGAAACACCGTTCACTCTTTTAGAACGCTTTTAACAACTTTTAATGTCCCACTTGTCTAGATGATACAGCACGATTCTGGTGAGTCTGGGTCAAAAACCCTAGGAGGAGTTCGTTAAAATACGAAGACAGGAAAATGCGCTCTCGGTGCCGGGTCACGTGCTCGTTCCAATATGGCCGACTTCCTGTTGGTTGCCTAGCAACGGTGTAATATAGTTTTTTGTTCCTATTCCCATGATGCATCTGTGTACCAAATTTGGTTTGGCTGCGACAAAGTTTTTCCTGGGTGTCCCATTGGCAAGGAGAGAAATTTGGCCTGTTGCCATGGCAACACGATGGGACATGGCGTGTTGGTGTCATTGAGTTTTTTGATCGAGACCCCGTCATGAATATGTGTACCAAATTTGGTATGTCTACGACAAAGTAAAATTTTGCGCTTCCATGCAATCTCCCTAGGTGGCGCTATAGCACCCATTTCAGATTTTCTTATATTAATCTGTTCAGGGCCGGGGTGTCCACCAACGATTAAAGTTTGAGTGAAATCGGCCAAAGTATGCGCGAATTATCGCTCGTCGAAGGTTGATGGCGAATCGCAAAAACGAACCCGAAATTTGTGGCGTTGTCACGGAAACACCGTTCACTCTTTTAGAACGCTTTTAACAACTTTTAATGTCCCACTTGTCTAGATGATACAGCACGATTCTGGTGAGTCTGGGTCAAAAACCCTAGGAGGAGTTCGTTAAAATACGAGGACAGGAAACTCCGCATTCGGCGCCGGGTCACGTGCTCGTTCCAATATGGCCGACTTCCTGTTGGTCGCCTAGCAACGGCGTAATATATTTTTTGGTTTGTAACGACATGACCTATCCACCACCCGAATTTCGTTTGTCTACGACAAAGTCCATCTTTCGGGTATAGCCATTGGCGCAATGTATTTTGATTTTCCAGGTGGCGCTGTCGAGCCATTTTTTAAAATTTTTTAATACAGATTATTTGTAAATTCCTTTTTTGGCATTCTTGAATTTTGTGCAAAATTTCGTGAGTTTTCGTCGGTGGGAAGTACCCGAAACCTGAAAAAAGTGGTCGTAAAAATAATAATAATAATAATAAGAATAAGAAAAACCAGAACAATAACAATATGGTGCCACCTATGGTGGCAATATATATATCAATGGAAAGGGCTCGCGTCCAGTAACGCACCCGTGGGGTCCATTGTCAATGACGAGCGCGTTGCGCTCGTCATTGACCTCATCGATTACTCACTTGCCCAATACATATTTTTGACGTTTACGATGGTTAACGATTACAATTATGCCGCTTTCGCGGCAATGGGCAGTGCCAGTCTGTGCTATTGGATCCTATGAGTGTCACTATAGTGTGGCATTGAGTGTTTGGAAAGGAAGAGCGCTTCGCGCTTTTCTGGTTTTGTGGGAACCCATGACATCGTGCACTGCGTGCACGATGTCATGTCTGCCCACAAAACAATTACAATTTTGCCGGTACGGGCGGTGCCACCGTGCCAGGTCAGCGGGCACCAGTCGTTGACATGAGTGCTAGGTGCTTAAAAAGGGAGAGCGCTTCGCGCGCTGCTGCGTGCGCAAAACAAAGCGCTTCGCGCTTTGTTTTGCGCACGCTGGTGGGCCGAGAATGTTTTGGGGTGAACAATTACAATTTGGCCGCTATCGCGGCCACAGGCGATGCCACCGTGCCAAGTCAGCGGGCACCAGTCGTTGACATGAGTGCTAGGTGCTTAAAAAGGGGAGAGCGCTTCGCGCTCTGCTGCGTGCACAAAACAAAGCGCTTCGCGCTTTGTTTTGCGCACGCTGGTCGGCCGAGAATGTTTTGGGGTGAACAATTACAATTTGGCCGCTATCGCGGCCACAGGCGATGCCACCGTGCCAAGTCAGCGGGCACCAGTCGTTGACATGAGTGCTAGGTGCTTAAAAAGGGGAGAGCGCTTCGCGCTCTGCTGCGTGCACAAAACAAAGCGCTTCGCGCTTTGTTTTGTGCACGCTGGTTCTGCAGTGCTTCGCACTGCAGAACAGTAACAAAAGGCCCTACGCTTTAGCGCTCGGGCCTAATAATAATAATAAGAAAAACCAGAACAATAACAATATGGTGCCACCTATGGTGGCAATATATATATCAAAAGAAAGGGCTCGCGTCCAGTAACGCACCCGTGGGGTCCATTGTCAATGACGAGCGCGTTGCGCTCGTCATTGACCTCATCGATTACTCACTTGCCCAATACATATTTTTGACGTTTACGATGGTTAACGATTACAATTATGCCGCTTTCGCGGCAATGGGCAGTGCCAGTCTGTGCTATTGGATCCTATGAGTGTCACTATAGTGTGGCATTGAGTGTTTGGAAAAGGGAGAGCGCTTCGCGCTCTGGTTTTGTGGGCACACATGACATCGTGCACTGCGTGCACGATGTCATGTGTGCCCACAAAACAATTACAATTTTGCCGCCACGGGCGGTGCCACCGTGCCAGGTCAGCGGGCACCAGTCGTTGACATGAGTGCAAGAAAAGTGCTTAAAAGGGAGAGAGCGGCCGCGCTCTGCTGCGTGCGCAAAACAAAGCGCTTCGCGCTTTGTTTTGCGCACGCTGGTGGGCCGAGAATGTTTTGGGGTGAACAATTACAATTTGGCCGCTATCGCGGCCACGGGCGATGCCACCGTGCCAAGTCAGCGGGCACCAGTCGTTGACATGAGTGCTAGGTGCTTAAAAGGGGAGAGCGCTTCGCGCTCTGCTGCGTGCACAAACAGCGCTTCGCGCTTTGTTTGCGCACGTTGGATTCTGCAGTGCTTCGCACTGCAGAACAGTAACAAAGGCCCTACGCGAGCGCTCGGGCCTAAATATAGCCGCAAGCGGCGATGATCGGCCCTCGCTTACACTCGCTGGGGGCTGGCGCTAACGCGCCATTTTCCTCCCCTTTTTTCTAGCTGGATGCATGTGTGAGTTTGTGCGTTATCTGGATGCATTTGTGTTGAATGCCTGGGGTTGAGGTGGAGAGGGGTTGTTTGTTTTGCCTTTTAATTTAAATTATTTTAAGAGGAGGGTCAATCATAAGCCTTTCCTGCACTGTTCTGTTATTTTATTTTTCTTTTGTGTGTATTTTTGTTCTTTTAAATGCTGGGTGCAAACATTAAAAAAATCAATTGAATAAATAAAAATATGAGGACAGAAAATGGTGCCTTTGACACCAGGTCACATGGCCTATCCAATATGGCTGGCTGGTTGCCTAGCAACGACGTAATATACTTTTTTATTCCTATTCCCATGATGCATCTATGTACAGAATTTGGTGTGGCTATACCAAACTTTGTCGAGCATCCTATTGGCGGGGACAGAGGTTTGGCCTGTTACCATGGCAACACGATGTGAGATGGCATGGGGGTGTCACTATGTTTTTTGATCAAGACCGTGTCACGAATGTGTGGTCCAAATTTGGTGTGTCTACGGCAAAGTAAAATTCTTCTTTTCCATGCAATTACCCTAGGGGGCGCTATTACGGTCATTTCAGATTTTTTTATGTCAATCTGTTCAGGGCCAGGGTGTACACCAACGAGTAAAGTTTGAGTGAAATCAGCCAAACTATTAGCACATTATCACTCGTCCAAGTTTGACAGGAAGTAGCTCCGTCACCACCAGGTCACATGGTTTATCCTATATGGGTGGTTGGTTGCCTAGCAATGGCGTAATGTACTTTTTTGTTCCTCTTCCCATGATGCATCTGTGTACCAAATTTGGTTTGACTATGACAAAGTTTTTGCCTGGCGTTCCATTGGCGAGGACAGATGTTTGGCCTGTTGCCATGGCAACACGATGGGACATGGTGTGTTGGCGTCATTGAGTTTTTTGATCGAGACCCTGTCATGAATGTGTGTACCAAATTTGGTATGTCTATGACAAAGTAAAATTTTTCTGTTCCATGCAATTACTCTAGGGGGCGTTATAACGGCCATTTTAGATTTTTTTATATCAATCTGTTTAGGGCCAGGGTGTCTAATAACGATTAAAGTTTGAGTTAAATCGGCCAAACTATGAGTGCATTATCATTCGTCGAAGTTTGATCGGAAGTGGCGCCTTCGCCACCAGGTCGCATGGTCTATGCAATATGGCTGGATGGTTGCCTAGCAATGTATAAAATACTTTTTTGTTTCTATTCCCATAATGCATCTGTGTACCAAATTTGATTTGACTACACCAAAGTTTTTGCCAGGCGTCCCATTGGCAAGGACAGATGTTTAGCCAGTTACCATGGCAACACGATGGGAGATGGCGCGGGGGTGTCATTGAGTTTTTTGATCGAGACCCTGTCACAAATGTGTGTACCAAATTTGGTATGTCTATGACAAAGTAAAATTTTTCTGTTCCACACAATTTCCCTAGGTGGCGCTATAGCACCCATTTCAGATTTTCTTACATTGATCTGTTCAGGGCCGGGGTGTCCACCAACAATTAAAATTTGAGTGAAATCGGCCAAAGTATGTGCCAATTATCACTCGCCGAATTTAATGGCGAGCCGCAAAAACACACCTGTAATTTGTGGCGTTGTCACGGAAACACCGTTCACTCTTTTAGAACGCTTTTAACAACTTTTAATGTCCCACTTGTCTAGATGATACAGCACGATTCTGGTGAGTCTGGGTCAAAAACCCTAGGAGGAGTTCGTTAAAATACGAGGACAGGAAAATGCGCCTTCAACTCCGGGTCGCGTGCTCGGTCCAATATGGCTGACTTCCTGTTGGTCGCCTAGCAATGGCGAAATATACTTTTTTGGTCCTATTCCCATGATGCATCTGTGTCCCAAATTTGGTTTGGCTACGACAAAGTTTTTGCTTGACATCCCATTGGTGACGACAGATGTTTGGCCTGTTGCCATGGCAACACGATGGGACATGGCGTGTTGGTGTCATTGAGTGTTTTGATCAAGACCCCGTCAGGAATATATGTACCAAATTTGGAATGTCTACGACAAAGTAAAATTTTGCGCTCCCATGCAATCTCCCTAGGGGGCGCTATAGTGTCCATTTCAGATTTTCTTATAGAAATCTGTTCAGGGCCCGGGTGTCCACCAACGATTAAAGTTTGAGTGAAATCGGCCAAACTATGTGCAAATTATCACTCGTCGAATTTGATGGCGAGCCACTGAAACGAACCTGAAATTTGTGGCGTTGTCACGGAAACACCGTTCACTCTTTTAGAACGCTTTTAACAACTTTTAATGTCCCACTTGTCTAGATGATACAGCACGATTCTGGTGAGTCTGGGTCAAAAACCCTAGGAGGAGTTCGTTAAAATACGTGGACAGGAAAATGCGCCCTCGGTGCCAGGTCACGTGCTCGGTCCAAAATGGCCGACTTCCTGTTGGTCGCCTAGCAACCGCATAATATACTTTTTTGTTCCTATTCCCATGATGCATCTGTGTACCAAATTTGGTTTGGCTATGACAAAGTTTTTGCCTGGCGTCCCATTGGCGAGGACAGATGTTTGGCCTGTTGCCATGGCAACACGATGGGACATGGCGTATTGGCGTCATTGAGTTTTTTGATCGATACCCCGTCATGAATATGTGTACCAAATTTGGTATGTCTACGACAAAGTAAAATTTTGCGCTTCCATGCAATCTCCCTAGGTGGCGCTATAGCACCCATTTCAGATTTTCTTATATCAATCTGTTCAGGGCCCGGGTGTCCACCAACGATTAAAGTTTGAGTGAAATCGGCCAAAGTATGTGCGAATTATCGCTCGTCGAAGTTTGATGGCGAGCCGCAAAAACGAACCCGAAATTTGTGGCGTTGTCACGGAAACACCGTTCACTCTTTTAGAACGCTTTTAACAACTTTTAATGTCCCACTTGTCTAGATGATACAGCACGATTCTGGTGAGTCTGGGTCAAAAACCCTAGGAGGAGTTTGTTAAAATACGAAGACAGGAAACTCCGCCTTCGGCGCCGGGTCACGTGCTCGTTCCAATATGGCCGACTTCCTGTTGGTCGCCTAGCAACGGCATAATATATTTTTTGGTTTGTAACGACATGACCTATCCACCACCCGAATTTCATTTGTCTACGACAAAGTTCATTTTTCGGGTATAGCCATAGGCGCAATGTATTTTGATTTTCCAGGGGGCGCTGTTGAGCCATTTTTTAAGATTTTTTAATACAGATTATTTGTAAATTCCTTTTTTGGCGTTCTTGAATTTTGTGCAAAATTTCGTGAGTTTTCGTCCGTGGGAAGTACCCGAACCTTGAAAAAAGTGGTCGTAAAAATAATAATAATAATAATAAGAATAAGAAAAACCAGAACAATAACAATATGGTGCCACCTATGGTGGCAATATATATATCAATGGAAAGGGCTCGTGTCCAGTAACGCACCCGTGGGGGCCATTGTCAATGACGAGCGCGTTGCGCTCGTCATTGACCTCATCGATTACTCACTTGCCCAATACACATTTTTGGCGTTTACGATGGTTAACGATTACAATTATGCCGCTTTCGCGGCAATGGGCAGTGCCAGTCTGTGCTATTGGATCCTATGAGTGTCACTATAGTGTGGCATTGAGTGTTTGGAAAAGGGAGAGCGCTTCGCGCTCTGGTTTTGTGGGCACACATGACATCGTGCACTGCGTGCACGATGTCATGTGTGCCCACAAAACAATTACAATTTTGCCGCCACGGGCGGTGCCACCGTGCCAGGTCAGCGGGCACCAGTCGTTGACATGAGTGCTAGGTGCTTAAAAGGGAGAGCGATTCGCGCTCTGCTGCGTGCGAAAAACAAAGCGCTTCGCGCTTTGTTTTGCGCACGCTGGTGGGGCGAGAATGTTTTGGGGTGAACAATTACAATTTGGCCGCTATCGCGGCCACGGGCGATGCCACCGTGCCAAGTCAGCGGGCACCAGTCGTAGACATGAGTGCTAGGTGTTTAAAAGGGGAGAGCGCTTCGCGCTCTGCTGCGTGCACAAAACAAAGCGCTTCGCGCTTTGTTTTGTGCACGCTGGTTCTGCAGTGCTTCGCACTGCAGAACAGTAACAAAAGGCCCTACGCTTTAGCGCTCGGGCCTAATAAGAAGAAGAAAAACCAGAACAATAACAATATGGTGCCACCTATGGTGGCAATATATATATCAATGGAAAGGGCTCGTGTCCAGTAACGCACCCGTGGGGTCCATTGTCAATGACGAGCGCGTTGCGCTCGTCATTGACCTCATCGTTTACTCACTTGCCCAATACACATTTTTGACGTTTACGATGGGTAACGATTACAATTATGCCGCTTTCGCGGCAATGGGCAGTGCCAGTCTGTGCTATTGGATCCTATGAGTGTCACTATAGTGTGGCATTGAGTGTTTGGAAAAGGGAGAGCGCTTCGCGCTCTGGTTTTGTGGGCACACATGACATCGTGCACTGCGTGCACGATGTCATGTGTGCCCACAAAACAATTACAATTTTGCCGCCACGGGCGGTGCCACCGTGCCAGGTCAGCGGGCACCAGTCGTTGACATGAGTGCTAGGTGCTTAAAAGGGAGAGCGCTTCGCGCTCTGCTGCGTGCGCAAAACAAAGCGCTTCGCGCTTTGTTTTGCGCACGCTGGTGGGCCGAGAATGTTTTGGGGTGAACAATTACAATTTGGCCGCTATCGCGGCCACGGGCGATGCCACCGTGCCAAGTCAGCGGGCACCAGTCGTTGACATGAGTGCTAGGTGTTTAAAAAGGGGAGAGCGCTTCGCGCTCTGCTGCGTGCACAAAACAAAGCGCTTCGCGCTTTGTTTTGTGCACGCTGGTTCTGCAGTGCTTCGCACTGCAGAACAGTAACAAAAGGCCCTACGCTTTAGCGCTCGGGCCTAATAATAATAATAATAAGAAAAACCAGAACAATAACAATATGGTGCCACCTATGGTGGCAATATATATATCAATGGAAAGGGCTCGCGTCCAGTAACGCACCCGTGGGGTCCATTGTCAATGACGAGCGCGTTGCGCTCGTCATTGACCTCATCGATTACTCACTTGCCCAATACATATTTTTGACGTTTACGATGGTTAACGATTACAATTATGCCGCTTTCGCGGCAATGGGCAGTGCCAGTCTGTGCTATTGGATCCTATGAGTGTCACTATAGTGTGGCATTGAGTGTTTGGAAAAGGGAGAGCGCTTCGCGCTCTGGTTTTGTGGGCACACATGACATCGTGCACTGCGTGCACGATGTCATGTGTGCCCACAAAACAATTACAATTTTGCCGCCACGGGCGGTGCCACCGTGCCAGGTCAGCGGGCACCAGTCGTTGACATGAGTGCTAGGTGCTTAAAAGGGGAGAGCGCTTCGCCCTCTCCTGCGCGCGGAAAACAAAGCGCTTCGCGCTTTGTTTTGCGCACGCTGGTGGGGCGAGAATGTTTTGGGGTGAACAATTACAATTTGGCCGCTATCGCGGCCACGGGCGATGCCACCGTGCCAAGTCAGCGGGCACCAGTCGTTGACATGAGTGCTAGGTGTTTAAAAAGGGAGAGCGCTTCGCGCTCTGCTGCGTGCACAAAACAAAGCGCTTCGCGCTTTGTTTTGTGCACGCTTGGTTCTGCAGTGCTTCGCACTGCAGAACAGTAACAAAAGGCCCTACGCTTTAGCGCTCGGGCCTAATAAGAAGAAGAAAAACCAGAACAATAACAATATGGTGCCACCTATGGTGGCAATATATATATCAATGGAAAGGGCTCGTGTCCAGTAACGCACCCGTGGGGTCCATTGTCAATGACGAGCGCGTTGCGCTCGTCATTGACCTCATCGTTTACTCACTTGCCCAATACACATTTTTGACGTTTACGATGGGTAACGATTACAATTATGCCGCTTTCGCGGCAATGGGCAGTGCCAGTCTGTGCTATTGGATCCTATGAGTGTCACTATAGTGTGGCATTGAGTGTTTGGAAAAGGGAGAGCGCTTCGCGCTCTGGTTTTGTGGGCACACATGACATCGTGCACTGCGTGCACGATGTCATGTGTGCCCACAAAACAATTACAATTTTGCCGCCACGGGCGGTGCCACCGTGCCAGGTCAGCGGGCACCAGTCGTTGACATGAGTGCTAGGTGCTTAAAAAGGGAGAGCGCTTCGCGCTCTGCTGCGTGCGCAAAACAAAGCGCTTCGCGCTTTGTTTTGCGCACGCTGGTGGGCCGAGAATGTTTTGGGGTGAACAATTACAATTTGGCCGCTATCGCGGCCACGGGCGATGCCACCGTGCCAAGTCAGCGGGCACCAGTCGTTGACATGAGTGCTAGGTGTTTAAAAAGGGGAGAGCGCTTCGCGCTCTGCTGCGTGCACAAAACAAAGCGCTTCGCGCTTTGTTTTGTGCACGCTATTCTGCAGTGCATGGCACTGCAGAACAGTAACAAAAGGCCCTACGCTTTAGCGCTCGGGCCTAATAATAATAATAATAAGAAAAACCAGAACAATAACAATATGGTGCCACCTATGGTGGCAATATATATATCAATGGAAAGGGCTCGCGTCCAGTAACGCACCCGTGGGGTCCATTGTCAATGACGAGCGCGTTGCGCTCGTCATTGACCTCATCGATTACTCACTTGCCCAATACATATTTTTGACGTTTACGATGGTTAACGATTACAATTATGCCGCTTTCGCGGCAATGGGCAGTGCCAGTCTGTGCTATTGGATCCTATGAGTGTCACTATAGTGTGGCATTGAGTGTTTGGAAAAGGGAGAGCGCTTCGCGCTCTGGTTTTGTGGGCACACATGACATCGTGCACTGCGTGCACGATGTCATGTGTGCCCACAAAACAATTACAATTTTGCCGCCACGGGCGGTGCCACCGTGCCAGGTCAGCGGGCACCAGTCGCTGACATGAGTGCTAGGTGCTTAAAAAGGGGAGAGCGCTTCGCGCTCTGCTGCGTGCGCAAAACAAAGCGCTTCGCGCTTTGTTTTGCACACGCTGGTGGGCCGAGAATGTTTTGGGGTGAACAATTACAATTTGGCCGCTATCGCGGCCACGGGCGATGCCACCGTGCCAAGTCAGCGGGCACCAGTCGTTGACATGAGTGCTAGGTGTTTAAAAAGGGGAGAGCGCTTCGCGCTCTGCTGGGGGCGCAAAACAAAGCGCTTCGCGCTTTGTTTTGCGCACGTTGGTTCTGCAGTGCTTCGCACTGCAGAACAGTAACAAAAGGCCCTACGCTTTAGCGCTCGGGCCTAATAATAATAATAATAATAATAATAATAATAATAATAATAATAATAATAATAATCAGGTTTGTAGTGTGTTGTTTGTATTCTGCTCTTGTATTTATGGGTGATGGAGGCTTGTGGGCTGAGATTTGAACAGGATTATACTGTTAACCAAAAGGAGGGTCCGAATAGGGTCTGGGAGAGATCACTAGATTACTCAAACAATGGTAAACTCAGGCATGTTTTTCATGAAGGAACTTTGATAAAATCCATCCATTTTCTTCCTCTTATCCGGGGCCGGGTCGCCGGGGCAACAGTCTATGCAGGGACTCCCAGACCTCCTTCACCCCGGACACTTCCTCCAGCTCCTCTGGGGGGACCCCAAGGTGTTCCCAGGCCAGCCGGGAGACATAGTCCCTCCAGCGGAACACCTCCTGAGGGAGGAGTCCAGGAGGCGTCCGGAACAGATGCCCGAGTCACCTCAGCTGCTCCTCTCCACGTGGAGGAGCAGCGGCTCTACTCCGAGCTCCTCCCGCGTGACTGAGCTCCTCACCCTATCTCTAAGGGAGCGCCCAGCCACTCTGTGGAGGAAACTCATTTTGACCGCTTGTATCCGCGATCTCGTCCTTTCGGTCATCACCCAGAGCTCATGACCATAGGTGAGGGGAGGAACTTTGATAAAATGTGGTAGAAAAAGTCAGTTTTGCATAATACTCTTAAAATAATAAAAATACCAACAGTAAGTAGTAGAAAAAGTAGTTCCAAATACTTGTGTTCCATTTTTGGGGGGTCTGACCTTCCCGGAGCAGTTTGCGGGCACACTCCAGCTCCTGGCACATGCAGGCCGTGTACAGCGCCGTGCCCAGGTGAGGGATGTCCATGTCCACGTCCGCCCCCCACGTCACCAGGGCCTCCACACAGCCGTAATGTCCTGAGGAATGAAACTAATGAGCCAATCAGAGCAGAGAGCGCTGGGAGAGCTGCAGTCTGAGGTCGTACAGGATTAGTGAGAATCCACTCTCAGAGTCAAGCTAACTCAAGTGTGTTATGGGATTTAACTATTATATAATGTCAGCTTCATAATACCATTGATAGATGTCTTTGCCGTAGATTAATAACGTAACAATGTTAAATGGTTCTCATGAATACATTATAGTACTGTAAATGATGGCACCAGTACATGGTGATGAGTGATGTTCAAAACTGGACACAGAATGTTAAATCTTTTGAATAGCGTCCGTAACAGGAAACTGAAACTTATGAATTATTTGGCAAATATTAAAGAACTATAGAGCACTGTTTTCATCAGCAGAAGGTAAAAGAACACTTTAAGCATAGTTTCCACAAAGGTATGCACAGAGCCAACGGTATCGAATATTGGTGCAGATCCTGAAACATTGACTGGATTGCGTATCGGCTAAACTGATGTCATAAGAAAAATGACTGGTTGTAGTTGGCCCACAAAGAGGCAAAATGTTTGAACTTTTTATACCCTGTTTTTGCAAAGCTGTTGTGACGTTATTGGACGGTTACATAACACCTAAGTAACACATTTGGAATTTAGTTTCAAGGAATATGCTATTTTCAGGATCGAGACTGAAAAAGTTGGATCAGTGCATCCACAAAATATCTGCACAATCGTTCCACTCATGACAGTGGTAAAAGGAGAAAAGTTTATTTGGTCGAAAACGTTTCTCAGCTCATCCGAGAGGCTTCGTCAGCTCTGGCCCTCATGCTGGTTAGACCCTGTTTATATCTCGCTGCAGGGAGGAGCTCACTATACTGACATTATTCTGAAACTATCTCACCTCTTTGTTTTCAGCTTTCTGTCTTTTGTTTTCAGTTTCTCTCTGGTGTCTAGTTTAGCACACCCATTCATACCCTAATGGTGTTTTCACACCTCTGGACCTGACCTGGCTGCCCCCATGTTTTCTTTGTTTGTTTTGGTTTAGGTTTGAGAATGGAATTATATATGGAAGACAAATTATGTCTGACTCTTGACGGTGATAAACTATTGTCACAGCAGCTGCTCTGGGGCCGGACACTGCTGCGTACACAGACGGACCTTTACTCGTGGCCTCGTGTATGGGCGAGGGCTGGTACACCAGGGTCTGCGGTCGGGCTCCGTTCTCTAACAGCAGCTCTGCACACGTCACGCTGCCCACTGAGCAGGCGTTAAACAGCGGCATGACCCCGTCTATCGTGGATGCATTCACCTGTGGTCAGAGGCGGTTCAACACTGGTCACAGTGTAAATGAATATTTGTTGATAAAATGACTTGAACCAGAAGTGGTGATACTCACATTGGCCCCAGCGTCTATAAGGGCCCTGGCACAGGCCACGTGGTCCCCCAGACAGGCTTCATGCAGGGGGGTCACATGGTCTATGGTCAGCACATTTACATTGTGGCCCTGAAAAACAAAGTGGTTATTTTTAGTTTGGCTGGTGACAGGTGACACGGTGGGGACGTGGTTCACATTATATTCTCACATTTTTTCCATCATTAGTCTCGCTACAATATCGGAGTAAATTTGGTCAGGATAATAATATGTTCCTAGCTCCCTTAAGCTCACAAGGTTTGACAAAATCTAAAACATATAATACTAATGATTGATATTGCAGACTGGTATAAATATTGTTTTTTACATTCACAAGAAGGGCTGGACTGGGACAAAAAAACGTCCCTGGCATTTTTGTCTTAGACCGGCCCCTCATAATTAACGGAGCACAACGGACTCATTTATGTTTGTGTTCCCTGAAGTATTTTACTATTGTTACGTCTTGGCCGAGGGGAAACCAGGGCGCAACATTTAAAGGAAAAATTCCAGCTCCCAAAAACCTAAAAGATGTTTTTAAATCTTTCCGCCTGTAACTTCTCCACATCCATGTTTCCACGATCAACACAAACTGGCGGGGATCAGAGCAGAGAAAGGGGCGGGACCGCTCTCGTAAGCTTCTGTATCCTGATTGGTTTAGTCCACTGTCTGAAGATGGACCAATGGGATGCCTCCTCTAAATTGTGGGCCGGGCTCTAAGTTAAAAAAAAATAAAAATGCCTGTATGCCCGATTACCAGTCCAGGCCTGTTCACAAACATACTTTTATTGGGTTATTTAGGTTAAATACAGTTGAGGTATTCACATTCTGATTCTTATCATGTTAATACACTTATAATGTGTTTATACTAATGTGACTAATGTGTAATTACTAATGTAACGTGAGTGTATTTCATGATAAAATACTGCACATGTCGTTTTCTCAGCTGTTTATTATCTTGTTTTTAAAGGTCTGACCTGTAACTTAACCAGACGGTGTCACCTGCTCGTCTCCATGAAGAGTTCAATTCCAGACTGTGGAACATTCCAGGAAAAGCAACAGCATCGTCATGGAGACAAGCAGGAAGAATAAAGACATCCCAGAAAAATGGTTCACAGGGCAGTTAATAATCACACAAGTGTAAAGCACTAACCAAAAGCTTTATTTAAAACTATTAAAATCATAGAAGATGAATACTCAACTAACAATAGCGGGAATCTTTAAAAAAGAGTTTCTATGGCAACGCTAACTTACTTTACCTGGACAATTAAAGTTTTGAGTGCGAGCAGACGGCCTTGAGCTGCTGCATCGTGGAGCGGTGAGCGGTCTGCCCACGAGCCTGCAAAACACACACACATTTGGCTTTTCCTCTAAATAAATAAGTTAAATAATAAATAATCTCGATGTTTCACCTGAGTCTATATCAAAGATCACTGCTAAGGCGTTCCACACATTCGCATCATTATCTTCCTGGTCAATTTCATTCATCACACTTGGAAAACTTTTTCAATTTGCGAGCCTCAAATGACCCTGACAGATACTTCCCGTTAGTCTAATTAATATTCTGCAGAGACGGTCCACTTTAGATGTAAAATGGCTTTGGAGTTCTAGCTGCAGATTATGTTGTCAGCTCGTCTCCGGCTCCTTCGGCACATCTGGGTGCATATGTTTTGGTGCCTGTCTGGTTGAGAGTGTGAGCGGGTGCATAGCTCTGCCAGTGGAAAGTAGGGCAAGAAGGGGGTGGTGAGCGGCGGGGGGTACGTGACTATGTTCTATTAATAAACATCAGAGGAAAAAGAGCTGCACGCTGGCGTCAAGTCTGTATCTGGACCTTTTATATTAAATGTGCTGTTTCTTGGGAGTTACACCTACATACGGGTTAGGGTTAGGGTACATACGGGTACTTCTTTTGACATAATCTGAGGTTTACGTGGTTAAGTTTAGAACGTGAACATGGACATTTACTATGGAGGGGTTAGGGGTTAGGGTTAGGGTTAGGGTTAGGGTTAGGGTTAGGGTCAGTGTATACTGTCGGCATACTGTGGGTCAAAATGAGTATATATTACAAACATTATGAAATATTATCATTAAAATTCATAAGATACCAGAAATTATTATTGTCATTGTAGGGCTTTGAACCACTTTTAACAACTTTGAACATAAAAATAAAGAAATATATAGAAGAATTTCTTAGAACAGATTTAAAAACAGTAAATTTTCTAAGATTTGTAATTTATGTTTCTGTTCAGAGTGCACATTGTAACCATTAACATTTGATATACGACTGAAATATGAACTGAAAACTCAATATTGAATTACAGAACAAGTTTGTAGAGATCTAAACTAAAGGAAGAGTAAGATTTGACATATAAAGATAGTATATTTTGTTCTTTGCAGAGGAAATTGACATCAGTACAATGCAACCGCTCAGTCTGTGTCAAATGTTGTTTTCCATGTTTGTTTGTTTCCACTGCACACTACTACTCACGGTGCTGCTGTCCGTAGTCATAAAACTCTGCAGAAATCCTCGCCGCCTCCTTGCGGTTGCCCCGGACGATGTAGAAGTACGTGAGCAGGTTGAGGGAGATTTTAACAAAGAGCTTGAAGCAGAACAGGGCCAAGATGCTGAGGTACACATTGCTGAGCTGGACGGCGAAGGGCCGGTTGGTGAGCTCTTCTGGAGGTTCTGTCATGTCCTTTTGGCACGCTGCGCACCACAAACCGGGGTCACGGTGAAGACGAGGGGTCAGGTGACGGTCGAAAACGCCGAAGAGTATGAAGTGCTTCTCTGTGAAGTAGAGGCGGCCCGGGCTGACAGGGCTGGTGCGCTCTTGCCAGAGTAAACCGTGGAAAAAATGTACGGCAGCTGCTACTGTGGGGAGAGAAACAACAGCAGAGGAGTGGGGACAGGGGGGGTGTTATGGAATGGTCAGAATGTACATTAATATAGTTTGGTGATAGGCAAAAATACACAGACATGTCATAGAACATCGTGGTTCACTAAAACAACTGTACAAGAGACCAAATTACCACTGATACTAAGACTATTAATCACATAGTAGCTTATAGTACAATAGGCCACTAAGCTGCAGTGTCATCATGGCCTATTCATATGAAAACACCGGAACATGATCGCCTTTATAAATAATTATGAATGAATAGTTCCCATCCTGCCCCCAGTGGGCTTATTCTTAAAGGTCCACACTGTTTCCTCATCAAAAACAGACCTGGAGCTTTTTTAAAGACAATACACTAACGCGTATTTACCTTGTTGACATGTTTCAGCTGCAAGTCATCTTCAGAACTGTCACGGTGTGGATATCAGCTCAATCAATCAATCAATCAATCAAACTTTATTTATAGAGCACTTTTCACACAAAAAATGCAACACAAAGTGATTAAAACAGCCCACATTTTCTTCCACCCACCCAAACAGCCCCCCACAGCTGCCCAACACCACGACACCACGACACGACAACATCACAACACCACGACACCACTACACCACGACACCACGACACCACGACACCACGACACCACAACACCACGACACCACGACACCTCGACACCACTACACCACGACACCACGACACCACTACACAACACCACTACACCACGACACCACGACACCGCGACACCTCTACACGACACCACTACACCACTACACCACAGGAACCACCTCAGGAACCACCACAGGAACCACCTCAGGAACCACCACGACACCACGAACCACCACAGACACCTCGACACCACTACACGACACCACTACACCACTACACCACGACACCACGACACCACGACACCTCGACACCAATACACGACACCACGACACCACGACACCACGACACCACAGGACACCACGACACCACAACACCACTACACCACGACACCACGAACCACCACGACACCTCGACACCACAGGACACCACGACACCACGAACCACCTCGAACCACCACAGGACACCACGAACCACCACGAACCACCTCGAACCACCTCCAGGACACCACAGGACACCACGACACCAGGACACCACGACACCACAGGACACCTCCGACACCACTACACCACGACACCACAGGAACCGCCACAGGAACCACCTCCAGGAACCACCTCCAGGAACCACCTCCAGGAACCACCACAGGAACCACCACAGGAACCACCACAGGAACCACCTCCAGGAACCACCACAGGAACCACCTCCAGGAACCACCTCCAGGAACCACCACAGGAACCACCACAGGAACCACCTCCAGGAACCACCTCCAGGAACCACCACAGGAACCGCCACAGGAACCACCTCCAGGAACCACCTCCAGGAACCACCTCCAGGAACCACCACAGGAACCACCTCCAGGAACCACCTCCAGGAACCACCACAGGAACCGCCACAGGAACCACCACAGGAACCACCACAGGAACCGCCACAGGAACCGCCACAGGAACCACCACAGGAACCACTTCCAGGAACCACCACAGGAACCACCTCCAGGAACCACCACAGGAACCACCACAGGAACCGCCACAGGAACCACCACAGGAACCACCACAGGAACTACCTCCAGGAACCACCACAGGAACCAACACAGGAACCGCCACAGGAACCACCTCCAGGAACTACCTCCAGGAACCACCACAGGAACACCACAGGAACCGCCACAGGAACCACCTCCAGGAACCGCCACAGGAACCGCCACAGGAACCACCTCCAGGAACCACCTCCAGGAACCACCACAGGAACCACCTCCAGGAACCACCACAGGAACCACCACAGGAACCACCTCCAGGAACCGCCACAGGAACCGCCACAGGAACCACCACAGGAACCACCACAGGAACCACCACAGGAACCACCTCCAGGAACCACCACAGGAACCACCACAGGAACCACCTCCAGGAACCACCTCCAGGAACCACCACAGGAACCACCTCCAGGAACCACCACAGGAACCACCTCCAGGAACCACCACAGGAACCACCTCCAGGAACCACCACAGGAACCACCACAGGAACCACCACAGGAACCGCCACAGGAACCACCACAGGAACCACCACAGGAACCACCACAGGAACCACCTCCAGGAACCACCACAGGAACCACCTCCAGGAACCACCTCCAGGAACCGCCACAGGAACACCACAGGAACCACCACAGGAACCACCACAGGAACCAGCTCCAGGAACCACCACAGGATCCACCTCCAGGAACCACCACAGGAACCACCTCCAGGAACCACCACAGGAACCACCTCCAGGAACCACCTCCAGGAACCGCCACAGGAACCACCACAGGAACCACCACAGGAACCACCTCCAGCAACCACCACAGGAACCACCACAGGAACCGCCACAGGAACCACCACAGGAACCACCTCCAGGAACCACCACAGGAACCACCACAGGAACCGCCACAGGAACCACCTCCAGGAACTACCTCCAGGAACCACCACAGGAACACCATAGGAACCGCCACAGGAACCACCTCCAGGAACCACCACAGGAACACCACAGGAACCACCTCCAGGAACCACCACAGGAACCACCACAGGAACCACCACAGGAACCACCTCCAGGAACCACCTCCAGGAACTGCCACAGGAACCACCTCCAGGAACCACCTCTAGGAACCGCCACAGGAACACCACAGGAACCGCCACAGGAACCACCACAGGAACCACCACAGGAACACCACAGGAACCGCCACAGGAACCACCACAGGAACCACCTCCAGGAACCATCACAGGAACCACCTCCAGGAACCATCACAGGAACCACCACAGGAACCACCACAGGAACCACCACAGGAACCATCACAGGAACCACCACAGGGTCCAGGGGAGAGGTGAGGCCCAAGCACTGATGTCGAGGGCCCCAGAGATGGAAATCCCAAAAAACTACAGATGAACATCAGTCCAAACAAACAAAAAGCCCAAAATAGATGAGTTAAATAAAATATGAACAGTAAAAATAGGTAAAAAGTAAAAATTTCAGTCAAAGGCCGAGCTAAACAGGTGAGTCTTGAGCCACTCTTAAAATCATGTCTGTTCTCTTTGGCCCTGAGCTCCTCCGGCTGTTCCATAGCCGAGGGCCGTAGTCCTGAAAAGACGCCTCTGGCGCTCTTGTTACTTCCTGTAGGTGTGGTCACGGTTACTGCTGTCCGTGCCTCGTTTGCCTCGTTACCTCGTTGGCCTTCCTGATCCAGCGGTTGAACTTGTGGTTTTCCGATCCATTCATTGGAAACATGTCAACAAGGTAAATACACGTGACTGTATTGTCTTTAAAAAAGAACCAAAGAAGATAAAGTACATAAGAAGACCAAATGAACGTCTTTGATACCTGGAGTTGTGTTTTAGTAATCCTTCTAAAGAATAATCATGTCCAAAACTCCAAATGCTCTTGTGATGTCAGCGGTAGTTTTCAAGTCGACAGCTCCTTTTAATGTACCTTTAGTTCAGTAGAGATCCGCAACTCCAGGGCTGAAATTATCCAAATGATTCACGTGAAAGTGTCTGCAGTTTAAAAACACGGTGAAGCACGTCCTGCCACATGACATCACAAGGTGGAACAGAGCGTTTTCTATTTGAGAGAAGAACTCAGTGTAAATACGTAGGACTTGAGTCTTAAACGTGTGTGAATGAAACAAAACACAACTCCAGGTCTGTTTTTGACGAGGAAACATGACGTAGATCTGAAAAGAGCGTAACATGGGTCCTTTATAAAAATCACAATACAGCACATTAAGTGTTAGCTAGGCCTATATAGAGCGTTTACACAAACCCGGAAAAACAGGACGATTACTCTTACACAAAGAAAAGAAGCGTTATATGAAAAAACTCGAATTAATTGGGCGAGAAGATCCATATGAGATGAAGTTTGTTCGGTGACAGTGGAGATTTGTGGATTCTGCTGCTGTTTTCTCCACAAGCCCTGATACAGCACAAGACCTTCAGAGATCTGAAGGTCTGGAGGAACAACCAGTTTGTTTGTGGCTGGTACGAGAGGCAAAGTGCAGAAAACTGGAGACGTATTGTCATGGCAAAGATACTTGTATCTAATAGACCCACATGTGTAACGTGTTTAAGTACTAGTAAAGAAATAAAAATATTATCGTTTAGAGCATTTATTTGCAGAAAATGACAAAATAATCAAAAGATCCATGTTTTCAGAGCTCAAACAATGCAAAGAAACAAGATCAAATTCATTTTAAAACAACATAATACTAATGTTTACACTTAAGAAGAGTTCACAAATCAATATTTGGTGCAATAACCCTTATTTTTAATCACAGCTTTCATGCGTCTTGGCCTCCACAAGTCTGTCACATTGTTCTTGGGCGACTTTATTCCACTCCTGGTGCAAGAACTGAAGTAGCTCAGCTTTGTGTTTGTGTTGAATTCAACAGACGCTGGAATGGAATGGCTGTAATACATGTAGAGATGCTGATTTCGGCGCGTCTGCTCCGGCCTCGCTCGGACCGTGCGCCCGGAGCAGGGGGAGTTTTTTTTCGCTGAAAACGCGCGGAGCCTGCATAAACTAAGCCACACAGACCGATTTTCTGGGCACAAAAAAGAAAAAAAAGAAAAAAAAGAAATCAGCGTGTGAAATACCGTGTGGCGTGTGAGCGTGTGAACACGTCGAATTGCGTGTGTCACACTCTCAGTGTGTGAGACTTGAGAGCCCTGGTTTACACATCTATAATATGAGAATAATTTCAAATTTTGAGTTTTCTGAGAAGAATTGCAATTGACGTTTTAATCTTAAGACTCTGTGAAATGAATTTACAAGAAGAATTCACAAAAAGACTGGACCATAAAATGAAAAACTAATGGCGGCACGGTGGCTGAGTGGCTAGCACTCATGCTTCACAGCAAGAAGGTTCCGGGTTCAAGAAGTATCATCATGGAGATGATGATACTCCTGAAGGATGGGTCAAATGCAGAGAAATAATTTCCCTACAGGGACAAATAAAATGTGTCTTCTTCTTCTTCTTCTTCTTCTTCTTCGTCTTCTTCTTCTTCTTCTTCTTCTTCTTCTTCTTCTTCTTCTTCTTCTTCTTCTTCTTCTTCTTCTTCTTCTTCTTCTTCTTCTTCTTCTTCGTCTTAATCCAACAGTGACATCAGAGCGTGTTTGTACAGCAGCTTTTGTGCAGAATAAGACGAGATATTTTGTTTCTGGAGGAAATTATAATACTTAAAGATTGTGGCCATTGCAGTTCGCTAATCACATCCATTCAAATTGTGACTAATCTTACAGCGCTACACGTTTTCCTCCTGTTATCTCAGCTGTACGCTCTTCCTCCAGCACAGCAGCAGCACCACCAGCCTCCACCAGCCTCCACCAGCCTCCACCAGCCTCCACCAGCCTCCACCAGCCTCCACCAGCCTCCACCACCAGCCTCCACCAGCCTCCACCAGCCTCCACCACCAGCCTCCACCAGCCTCCACCAGCCTCCACCACCAGCCTCCACCAGCCTCCACCAGCCTCCAGCAGCCTCCACACGTCCGTCTCTCCGGAGCAGCGCCACATTTGATGAGCTGTATTTGAAATGTGATGTGGGAGAACAGAAGTTGTATCTTTTTTCAGACTTGTATGTGGTGGTTTTGCTGCCGGGCTGATCGTATTCTCACTTTAAAGCCCGGCTCCTCCGGGAGAGACATGAGCGCAGTACACGGACTATTATAGTGAAATACAGTGAGTGTAAGAGCGCCCCCCGGGGACAGTGGACAGACTACATTTATCCGCTGCTACAGGCCGTGCTGCACATTCTGCTGCATTTTATCTGTCCTGGTCTGTCGAGCATCGACTGTGGGACAGAACGGAGATAAAAAGCTCTGTTATTAAGCCTGTTTCAAACACTTTTAGACTTTGTTGTGATACTTTATAAGAACCACACCTTAATCAAGCATGAACAAAGACTTTACTAATTTATTAAGAATCACTGCGGTCACATGGACGAGTGGAATCCGACCGCAAACCGATCGGGATCGTATTGGATTCATGTGCACAGGCTAAGGATCGTATCGGGATTGGTTTCCCCAATCAGATTGGAACCCCTGGCTTAGGCCGATAGTAATCCGCTCGGTGCCGCCTTGTGCACGATATCGGATCGGATTGGCGTACTGCAAATGCGCGGGAATTTTTGCCAGGGATTTCACCCGGAAGCGGCAGGAGGCACCGACGCCGTCATAAGTAACGACTGTTGCCGGAAAAGTCAGACGAAATCATGACTGCGAAGAAAGAATGCACAACACGTACACCAACGCTGCTCCGGCAAACTAGTCCAGGTTTAGTCCAGGTTTAGTCTCATATTAGTCCAGGTTTAGTCTCATAGTAGTCCTGATTTAGTCTAGGTTTAGTCCAGGTTTAGTCCAGGTTTAGTCCAGGTTTAGTCTCATATTAGTCCAGGTTTAGTCCAGGTTTAGTCCAGGTTTAGTCCAGGTTTAGTCTCATAGTAGTCCTGATTTAGTCTCATAGTAGTCCTGATTTAGTCCAGGTTTAGTCCAGGTTTAGTCTCATATTAGTCCAGGTTTAGTCTCATAGTAGTCCTGATTTAGTCTAGGTCTAGTCCAGGTTCAGTCCAGGTTAAGTCCAGGTTAAGTCCAGGTTAAGTCCAGGTTAAGTCCAGGTTTAGTCCAGGTTTAATCCAGGTTTAATCCAGGTTTAGTCCAGGTTTAGTCCAGGTTTAGTCCAGGTTTAATCCAGGTTTAATCCAGGTTTAATCCAGGTTTAATCCAGGTTTAGTCCAGGTTTAATCCAGGTTTAATCCAGGTTTAATCCAGGTTTAATCCAGGTTTAGTCCAGGTTTAATCCAGGTTTAATCCAGGTTTAGTCCAGGTTTAGTCCAGGTTTAGTCCAGGTTTAATCCAGGTTTAGTCCAGGTTTAGTCCAGGTTTAGTCCAGGTTTATTCCAGGTTTAGTCCAGGTTTAGTCTCATATTAGTCCGTCAAACTCCTGGAGCTCCATCTTTGTAAACCGCCACATAGTTTGTTGTGTTTTTATTGAAGTAGTTGGACACAGCGCCACATAGTGGAGCCTCCAGGTCGCTGACCATTATCCCATTACACGAGCTTCATGTGCACTTGGATCTAAGGACAGACCACCCGCCGAGTAACGGGATCGGATTTGAAGAAATCCAATCCGATCCTACAATGTGACCACAGTGACTGATTCAGGCCTGGTAATTACTTAATTATAGAGTCTGTACATGATTTTTCTGATGTATCCGAACAAAATACAGTACAGAGTATTTTGTACAAGCAGCTCTTGAGGTCTTTAACTAGAAAAGATTTCACTGTTTGATAATCAGGAAGTTGTGAAAAGAACTCATAAAATCATCACTGGGAATAATTAGGAAGCTCGGAATGCACCGAGGAATAACTTTGGAGCGCTGCAAATTGTTTCAAATTAACTAGTTCTGTTTAAAAGTTTTTAAGACTGTTAATTAAGTAACTAAGCCTGAATCATTCTTAGTAAACAGTTTGTTATAAATTAAAGTTAATCAACTCTATTTTCCAGGTAAACAGTGGGTTTGCCAACAGAACATGCAGAACAGTCTAAAGTAGGCTAAAAACAATAGCTAATATTTATTTACTTATTTATGTTGGGTTAGCAGACATGGGGACTTGAGACTTAGTGACTTGGACTCGAGTCGACTCGAGTCGCTGTTTTTATGACTTGTGACTTGACTCGACAAAAAATGAAATACTTGAGACTTGACTCGGACTTGGAAGTCTAGGACTCGGGACTTGACTTGACTTGAGACACGATGACTTGAATGACTTGCGTGGTCACATAATGTTTTCGTGCTCATTCAACGGCACTGCCATGTCCTGGGACGCAACGCGTGCACCACGTGCACCACCACCGGCACGAGGCCGCGCGTACACCGGGGCTGCGAGCACGAAAACGATCCGCGGCGCCCGGACCGCGTACTCTCAGCCCCAGCCACAAACCAGCCGCACAAAATCAGCAAAGAGTGGCCCGTGGTGGTTTAATCCCGGTTTAGTCCAGGTCTAGACCTGGTCCAGTCCTGGTTTCGTCCCCTCAGATGTGAGAGTTGCGCTGTGTTTGCGCTTGTGGTGGAGGGCTGTGGCGTTAATGTTCTGTCTCTTGGCGTTGCTCAGATCAGTTGTTGGCTTGGTTTTGTGGTATGCAGGAGATCACTTGGGTCTACGTTCAAATAATAATTATAAACAAAACTCTCATCACTTTTTACTCTTAGTCAGTCTCTTACAAAGGTGTAGTCTAAATACACGAGCTCTCGAGGAGCGCGCCTGACCCATTACGCACGTGAAGAGTGGTGTGTGTGTGTGTGAGAGAGCGTGTGTTTGTGTGTGTGTGTGTGTGTGTGTGTGTGTGTGTGTGTGTGTGTGTGTGTGTGTGTGCGTGTGTGTGTGTGTGTGTGTGCGTGCGTGTGTGTGTGTGTGTGTGTGAGGAGAAATGTAACAAAGTTTAATATTAATACGCTATTTGTTTTAGCTATTATTTGTTTCCTCACAAAAAGGGAATGACTTATGGATATACTGTGTGAGTGTGAGTGACAGAAAGTGTGTGAGAGAGAAATGTGCAAAGAAAAGAGCAAAGAAATGTGACAGTTTAATTTACTGTAAGTTAGTATTTGTTTTAGCTGTTATTGTTACTTTGTAAAAGGATGGCTGTGTGTGTGTGTGTGTGTGTGTGTGTGTGTGTGTGTGTATGTGTGTGTATGTGTGTGTGTGTGTGTGTGACAGAGTGAGTTAGGGAGTGTAACAAAGTTTAATACAAGTTTGTTTTAGCTGTTACTGGTTTCAGCTTGATGCTGAAACAATGTTGAAAACATGTGAAACAGTTTGGTTTTCCATGTACAGATCACTTTTACCAATAAATAACCAATAATTACATTATCACTGTTTTGTTTGAGTCTATGATGTATTTTACTGAACATGAGTATTTACAAAACAAATATTTTATAACAGGTTGGGCACATTAGCCAGTGATGATTACTTACACTTTCTTATATATTGCCTTTATTAAGATCAGATTCTGCAGCTAAAATTACAACAATACGCCAAAGGTGACTTGACTGGGACTTGACTTGACCTATTACAGGACTTGACTTGACTTGACTTGACATAGCCTGTGACTTGACTTGACTTGACTTGCCCAATAAAAAAATACTTGAGACTTACTTGTGACTTGAAGGTGAAGACTTGAGACTTACTTGAGACTTGCACATGTGTGACTTGGTCCCATGTCTGTGGGTTAGTAAGCAATTTACCTTAGTACAATCATAACAGAAATAACAAAAACATTTGCCCCAAAAAAAGGAGTGGGAAGAAGAAAACTTATTGAATCCCACCTCCTCTTCCAGTTCAACACAAACAGCTTTTCCCTGCAGACATTTGAACTTAGACCATGTGAAGTATTCACAGTGAGGGTCATGAGTGACCGCTACAGCTCGGTAACACGACTATCGTCATACTGCAATAATACAAAAGGATCCCAACAACGGTAAAGAAATTAAAGATCCCAACAATGGAAACAGACGCAGATACAAGTAATGGACAAAGAGAAGGAAACAAACATAAACCGGCTCTACAGAACACAGTTTGTTCTAATATCCAGACCCTCTCTCTATATCAGCGTTTTTCAACCTTCAGGTCACGACCCCACGTGGTGTCGCCTAGAATTCAAACGGGGTCTCCTGAAATGTCCGGAGCAGTGAAGTCACAATAGTGACGGGCAAATGAGCCGGAGCTCCGGAGTCTCGTTCTTTCTGAAACTGTCTCGCAGCAGCTGCTCACGTGACCAAAGTGTGGAAGACCATAATTCTGTTTATTATGTTTATAAAACAACTTGAATTCATGGATATTTTGGCATTTTGGCATTACTTAAGTAAATTGTTGAATGCTTTAAATAATATGATCAGTGTATAATATTTTACAAGGTCAGGAATCTTTAGGAGTTTGGACTGAATAAAAAGATTCAGAATCAGAATCAGAATCAGAAAGGTTTTAATGCCATATGTTTGAACAAGTTCACAACATTAGGAAATTGCTGCGGTGCTTGGAGCAGAATGTAAACCAACACTTAACATGCAATAAATAAAATAGAATAAAATAGAGTAGCAGAAAACTTAAATCTAACAAATTTACAAGAGTACAAGGATATAACAGTGCAGGTGCAGGTAATGGTCAGGTGCAAAAAGAAGAACCGGCGCAGGGTCATGTGACTGACACAGAGCGGGGGGTGGGGTCATGTGACTGACACAGAGCGGGGGGTGGGGTCATGTGACTGACACAGAGCGGGGGTGGGGTCATGTGCCTGACACAGGGCGGGGGGGTGGGCGGGTGGGTGAGAAGAGTCCTAGTGTTGTTATTGTTCAAAAGTCCGACAGCAGAGGGGAAAAAGCTGTTTTTATGGCGGGAGGTTCTGGTCCGAATGGACCGTAGCCTCCTGCCTGAGGGGAGCAGGTCAAAGAGTCCATGTCCAGGGTGAGAAGGATCGGATGCAATCCGACCTGCACGTGTCCGTGTCTTGGAGGTGTACAGGTCCTGCAGAGATGGAAGGCTGCAACCAATCACCTTCTCAGCAGAGCGCACAACACGCTGCAGTCTCTGTTTGTCCCTGGATGTGGCTCCAGCAGACCACACGGTGATGGAGGAGGTGAGGATGGACTCGATGATGGCAGTGTAGAACTGCACCATTGTCCGTGCTGGCAGGTTGAATCTCTTCAGCTGCCTCAGGAAGTACATCCTCTGCTGGGCCTTCTTTATGACGGAGGTGATGGTGGGCTCCCATTTGAGGTCCTGGGTAATGGTGGTCCCCAGGAAGCGGAATGAGTCCACAGTGGTAATGGGGGAGTCGGTCAGGATGATGGGGGGGAGTGGGGCTGTGTGCTTCCTAAAGTCCACAATGATCTCCACTGTCTTCTGGGCGTTCAGCACCAGGTTGTTCTGGCTGCACCAGGACGCCAGACGGTCAACCTCTGTCCTATAGGCAGACTCATCCCCGTCCGAGATGAGTCCAATGACCGTGGTGTCATCTGCAAACTTGATGAGCTTGACAGACTGGTGGGAGGAGGTGCAGCAGTTGATGTACAGGGAGAAGAGCAGAGGAGAAAGAACACAGCCTTGGGGAGAGCCGGTGCTGATGGTCCGGGAGTCCGAGACATTCTTCCCCAGCCTCACGTGCTGCTTCCTGTCCGTCAGGAAGTCAGTGATCCACCTGCAGAGAGGATCAGGCACGTTCATCTGGGAAAGCTTGCCTTGGAGGAGGTCTGGGCGGATGGTGTTGAAGGCAGAGCTGAAGTCCACAAACAGGATCCTGGCGTAGGTTCCCGGGGAGTCCAGATGCTGCAGGGTGAAGTGTAGAGCCAGGTTGATGGCATCGTCCACAGATCTGTTGGCTCTGTAGGCGAACTGCAGGGGGTCTAGGAGGGGGGCCGTGAGGGTCTTGAGGTGGGGCAGAACCAGGCGCTCAAAAGACTTCATGACCACAGATGTCAGAGCCACAGGTCTGTAGTCATTAAGTCCAGTGATCCTTGGCTTCTTGGGGACAGGAACAATGGTGGGGGTTTTGAAGCAGGCAGGCACATGACAAGCCTGCAGTGAAGAGTTGAAGATGCCCGTAAACACCGGGGCCAGCTCGTTGGCACAGTGTCTCAGGGTGACAGGAGAGACACCGTCTGGGCCAGGCGCTTTCCGGGCATTCAACCTTAATTAAGGGTGTGTTCTAAAAAACAACTTTATGGAGGATTCGCAAAGCTCGTTTTGTATAATCAGTGGATTACCTGTACATTGGTAAGTGTCCCCCACACTTCATCACAATAAAACCTTTGTAGTTTGTCTCTGAATAGGTTACAAATGTGAACACAACATTATAAAGATCGTTATAAAGTTTCACGTGTAGTTGATCATTTTATAATTGAATCTGTGTCTAAAGAGTCAAGGTTTGGTCCTGGTATACTGACTAAACTAAATTAAAATTGTTTTCTATTAACCATACAATCCACAAGATTAATTTATGAAATCATCATCATTCGGTTCAGTTTGATCCTTTTTATCATCCTTCAGAATATGAACCAAATCACACCACAGCAGATTTAATACAGATCGATTTAGTATCAATAATAATAGTAATAATAGTGTTAAATCCAGTGAGAATTATATTATTTGGGCAGTTTTAAAGGTTCTGGGTATTCTCATTCGGGACAGTAGATGGCAGCAGAAAACAGTCAGTTCACCTACGATTCCCGGATCCTCTGCAGAGTCACAGTCTGATGATTTGTGTTATAATTAAATTCCTGCATTTACAAACCAGGCAGGATCGTATTTTTATACAGCTGTAACAGTAATAAAACTGTATATAAAGGTTAAAACTTTAAATCTAGCACATGGGAATGAACAGAAGTAGAAACCTTGGTACATTTTGCACTTGTATTCTGTTGAATAATGAATGAAGGGAATGATTCTTTAGTTTGGACAGTGTGGATAGAGCGGAGTGAGGAGGCAGGGGACTGTCAGAGCCCACACTGTGACTAAGGAGCTCCAGGTTTAACAAGGCATCACTTCTTTACTCAAGACATGAACACTGTGCTGTGGCTACGGCAGAAAACAGAAGAATTCTCACGGCAACAACTAGCTCTGGAATTTTGGGAATGTTAAGAAATTAAAAAAAATGATGAAAAGGGTTATAATAAGACCTATTAACCATATCCTCAAGTGCTTTTGAGACTTCTGTTTGGCAGGATGGTCTGAACTTTGTCCAGTTGGTTCTTTAGTGCTTCCCTGTCATGTCTGACGTCTCTGAACCGGTTTAAGGATCATTGAGGATATTTAAGGATGTCTGAACCACACTCCTCCAGACACAAATGCCTAAAACTTCTTCCTCGTCGTGCCCTAGTATCCTACGTGTGTCTGCGAGTACGAAAATCAAACTGGAGAACAACCACGGATTGTATACAACTCTGGAAAAAAATAAAAGCCCACTGCATTTTGTTCTGAAATCTGCATCTCTACATGTATTTGTTAAGTTCATATTTGGTATTTGTCGCTGCTTCAGTGACTGAGCTCTGACGCTCTGTAAACAGTCGATAACCCTGTGTCGAAGACCCATGAAAATATACAACTGTATAAGACACACAACCTCAGCTCAGACAGTGAAAAGGCTTTTGTATTCACATTCACGATATTACTACTACTACTACTACTACTACTACTACTACTACAAATAACTAAATAAATAAATACATATAATAAACACTGTAAACATGTTTTACAGTGAGTTCATTCCCTCCACACTGCCACAGCTGTGCCATCGACATTTCTGACACTCAAACACACAAAAACCTTTCATACCAGTGTGACAAAACATCAGTGTGACAAAACATCAGTGTTGTATAAAGTACTGGAGTATAGGTTCCCCTCCCAAAAATGACTTTGGTAAAAGTCGAAGTCACTGAAATGTTACCGGAGTAAAAGTCTTAAAGTATCTGGAACTTCTTGTACTTAAGTATGACAAGTAATGTAAAAATAAATGCACTCAATTAATGTCATTAAAAGTACAAGTAAAAGTAAAAGTAAAGGCAGTCTGGAGTTAACCCTCGCTTTGTTACTTAGACGCACAAACACACAGCGCTTGTTTACATTTTTAAAAGTCGGCACATGTTAATGTTATTTTTGTCCGTTCTCATTTGTTACACTTAGCCTACAGCTATGCCTTCCCTTGAGCCCAAAAAGCTAGGTAGCCTGTTAGCTCCAACATCGTCAAATACACTTTGTGTAACCGAAACAATGTCACCAAAGTTAATTTCTACATGTTATGCTCAAGGTTTCACAACGGTGTCTAGAATGTCCATGCTGTGGTTACTGAAATTGGAATATATACGCTAACAATTTCATTAATCTAGAACTTACCTCGATGTGTTTCTTGAGGTTGGACGGGGAGTTTCTGTAAAATAGGATTTCCACATTTCTTGGAAGGCACAAGAGGCACTTCATTCGACAGGACGAATCCTTCATATCAGCGTAAGAGAACATTGTGTTTAAGTACGGCCAGGGATGCTCATGGTCAGCTCCCCCTTCATTTGTAGCCGACGTGGATGCTGTCTCCTCTTCCATCAGGGAGGTTGATTGATTAAACTAGCTGCATGAAACCAGCAGGTGTAGGCTGATTGTCATGAGCAAGTAGTGAACAAGCCCAGGCACGTCCTGACTTCCTTCAGTCAGTAGAGGTTTTTTGTAACGAGTAACTAAACGGCACATTGAAAATGTATCGGAGTAAAAGTATGCAATTAAATTCGGAAATGTAGTGAAGTAAAAGTAAAACTTATCATTTTTTTAAAAACTCAAGTAAAGTACAAAGTCTCCCAAAATGTACTTAAGTACAGTAGTGAAGTATTCTTACTTTGTTGCTATAAAAAAAAAAGTGCACTAGAGCCACTGCGACTCGTCGTGTTCTGTCCCAGGACTGACCAGGCGTCCTGACAACAAACTGAACACACACGATAAATATAGATATATTTACCATAAACCAGGACAAAATATCTGCAATATAAATACACCCTGACCTGCCCCTCAGCTGTATTATTATTATTATTAGTAGTAGTAGTAGTAGTAGGAGTAGTAGTAGTAGTAGTTTTTTAATTAATAAAATATATAAAACTAAATATAAAAAATATAAAACAACAACAGTGAGAATAAAACAAACAGTTAAAAAAAAGCAAATAAAAAAACAAAATGAGGCCACTGCTCCTCTGGTACAGGATGAAAGCTCAGACCCTGTGAGATACGACTGGAGACATCAGGATGATCTAGAACAGAGTGTGATGTTTACTCTGTACTTCAGACTGTCAAAGGGTCAGGAGGTCCACAGGTCCACAGGTCATCGGCCGCTGCACTAAAACAAACTCCTATTTTAAGGTGGACTCTAGTAATTCAGAAGGAAACAGGGAGTGAATATTGAATGTTTTACTGGTGATGACAACAAATACAAAACGTTCCAAACAGGAAGTGAGCGTGGGCGTGACTCTGGTTTAAATGGACTTCTGTTGTTTTCTGAGTGACCGCTGCTGTCCGGCTCGTCGTTCTGACCTTAACACAGTCGTATTAAACTGCTCTACTGATCCTGGAGTTTTTATTTCACTAATCAAGATGTGTACATTAATAACAGAACAGGTTTCCCCGAGGTCCACATCAGCGTTCGCTTTGATTGACAGCGTCTTGGTTGGAAATGAACCACTAGAACTCCTCAGACCACTTCAGTATTCGTCTGGTTTTAATATCATTTATTTTTCTGGACTAAATAGCGATGGAAGCAGGATGTGTATGAACGTGCCATCACAAGTCTTCTATTTCGCAGAAGTGAGGATGTGATGTTATCTTATCAAACAAACCTTCACCCATGTTTGAGTGACCCTTTTGACCGCTCGTTCAGGGAGATGGGCGATTCCAGGCCTGAAGTGATCCAAACGATTCCAGTGAAGGTGTGTGGAGTTTAAAAACACAGCAGAGCACTTCCTGTATTACCACATGACATCACAAGGTGGAAGGTGGTATATTCAGTTTGAGACTCTCTGTGTGCAGAGTGTTAAACAAACAAAACTAAACTCTTTTTGATGATAAAACATTATGACAGATCAGAAAATTGTGTAATTTGGGCCATTTAACCACATTTCGTTTCACTAATCAGGATGTGTACATGACGGAACAATCAGGTTTCCTGAGGTCAGTCATTAGTATTTGGTCTGACTGACAGCAGCAGTTTGTGTCTTGGTTTTAAATTATCCGCTATGAGGAAAAGTTCTGTATGTGTGCGATAAAACAGCTCCAGAACCCCTCCAGGAGACCGGGCCGGAACAGAACAGGCTGAGTTCTGACCACTCCACGTGCACGTGCTGCCCTCTCACACACACACACACTCGTAAGCCCGTGCACGTCAGCCTTTTTAGTTTTCTAAAAAGGCTGACGTTTTCTGTGCCTTCCTCCCTACTGACACTTTATAAACTAACAATGGCACAATGGGAAATGTTTGGTCACAAATTTAAATGGAACTGATGACAGAACGGGTACGAGGATGTGAGGAAACCCGGCACTGCAGCATTAGAACCGCACACATGGAAATAAAACACACTTTAAATTGAATAAAACACACTTTAAATTAAATAAAACACACTTTAAATTAAATAAAACACACTTTAAATTGAATAAAACACACTTTAAATTAAATAAAACACACTTTAAATTAAATAAAACACACTTTAGGACAGAGCTGTGAATGAGCAGCTTCTGTACAGATCCAGATCAAACCAAACTACAGAACTATTACTAAGCCGACAGGAAGAGGGCGAGGGGCGGGGCGAGGGGCGGGGCGAGGGGCGGGGCGAGGGGTGAGGGGCGGGGCTCTGCTGCGGGAGGGCATCCGGACACGAACATGTTACAAATGTTAAGCATTTATCCTCCTAATACATTTCCAAATAAAAGAAGCCGTGAGCATGTAACACGTGTCTTTTTGGCGGCACGGTAGCAGAGTGGTTAGCGCTCTTGCTTCACAGCAAGAAGGTTCCGGGTTCGATCCCCGGGTCGCCCAGACCTTTCTGTGTGGAGTTTGCATGCATGGTCTGGGTTCGATCCCCGGGTCGCCTGGGCCTTTCTGTGTGGAGTTTGCATGTTCTCCCCGTGTCTGGGTGGGTTTCCTCCGGGCACTCCGGTTTCCCCCATCAACCCAAAACATGCACCATAGGTACTCCAGCTTAGGTCCTGACCAGACCGAAGCAAGAAGATCATGGAGATGGTCCCCGGGCGCAGTAATGTGTGTGCTGCCCACTGCTCCTAATATATGTATATATATATATAGGATGGGTTAAAATGCAGAGAAGAATTTCTCCAGTGTGAGATCAATAAAGTCACTTCTTCTTCTTATTGGACTAGTTTGATTACCTGGCCAGCCAAATGATATCTCTCTGTATTTCCTATACACCGCGATACCATTTGGACACTCTCCATCCACTCTCGCTCCTCCGGTTCCAAACCGACTCCGCGATTCTGATTCGTTCAAAGATGGTGACGTCAGTGCACCCGCCTTTGCCCGCAAAGTCACTCTTAGGCAGCGGAAGTTCCGCCTCAGTTTTGAATCAAGATGGCGCAATCTCTGATTGGTTCACTTAGCTGTCTGTCTACGCGCAACCGCAGCGCATTCTGTGGATCAAACGTTACCAGACTCACTCGCTGGTACAGCGATGAGTCATGGATTCTTCCAGGCAACTAGTTTGATATTTATTTTGATGATTTCAGCTGCTCACTGAACGAGTCTGCTCCACCTGATGTTCAGACGCCGCACACCTCTCGTTTAGAGCTCCACGCCCCACACTGACACGAGCTCTGAGGTCGGGGGCAGGATCTGTTTGGCTGCAACCAAACCTCAGTCCACTTCTATATAAATGTGATTTTAGTATCATTTCCCTAGAGTCTCTTTCAGGACTAAACAGCGATGAATCCAGGACAAGTGTAAATGCAACCTGAAAACCTATTCGATAGTCAGCAAACACTGAAGGCTTTATATTACACAAAATGACGAGGTTTAAGCCATGTTGTAATGTTGTAATGTTCTAATGTTCTAATGTTGTAATGTTGTTAGTGTATCAAAAACAAACCTGGAGTTGTGTTTTCTTTCATTCCTGCATGTTTGAGTAACACTTTTGACCTTTTGTTCAGTAAACACTGGCAATTCCAGGGCTGAAATGATCCAAACGATTCTAGTGAAGGTGTGTGGAGATTAAAAACACAGCAGAGCACTTCCTGTATCACCACATGACATCACAAGGTGGAACAGAGTGTTTTCAGTTTGAGAGAAGAACTCAGTCTCCACATGCAGGGTTTGTGTGTGTGAATGAAACAAAACACAACTCCAGGTGTGTGTTTAACAGATCAGAAATAGAGTGATATGGGCTCTTTAACAACATTTTAAAAGTTTGACATATCTGTAGAGCAGTCTGTGCAGATGTGACTCCACGCTGTGGTTGTGGTCAGGAGGCCGCCGTGGTGGGTCCCGTAGTGGGTCCCGTGGTGGGTCCCGTGGTGGGTCCCGTGGTGGGTCCCATGGTGGGTCCCGTGGTGGGTCCCGTGGTGGGTCCCGTGGTGTCTGGGCCCTGGCAGAGCTGCAGCCGGCTGTCATCTGGCAGGATTATCTGCAGGGATCATAACCACCATTGTTCCCGTCTGACTCCACGGTACATCCTGTCTCTGCACACAGAACAGGCCTGACACACACAGAGCATCTCTATACTGCTCAAAGTGCAGAACATTCTATGCAGTACTCAGAACAGTATGTTCTGAGTACTATATACTACACTCAACAAAAATATAAATGCAACACTCAATGTTTTTGCTCCCATTTTTCCTGAGATGGACCCAAAGATCCAAAATTCACTCCAGATACACAACACTACCATTTCTCTCAAACATTGTTCACAAATCTGTCCAAATGTGTGACAGCGAGCACCTCTGCCCCGCCGAGACAATCCACCCCACCTCACAGGTGCGCCACATCAAGATGCCGATCCGACATCATGACCAGTGCACAGGTGCACTCCAGACTGCCCACAATAAAAGGCCACCCCGAAATGTGCTTTTTTTTTTGCTTTATTGGGGGTCTGGGGACTCAGAACCAGTCAGTATCTGGTGTGACCACCATTTGCCTCATGCAGTGCAACACATCTTTTTCACATAGAGTTTATCAGATTGTCAGTTGTGACCTGTGGAATGTTGGTCCACTCCTCTTCAAAGGCTGTTATGGACGAAGAACACAGGTGCATTTTATTGATGGCATTTTGAATGCACAGAGATACCGTGGTGAGATCCTGAGGCCATGTTGTTGTGCCATACATCCATGAACATCACCTCATGTTTCAGCAAGATAATGCACGGCCCCATGTTGCAAGGATCTGTACACAATTCTTGGAAGCTGAAAATGTCCCAGTTCTTGCATGACCAGCATACTCACCGGACATGTCACCCATTGAGCATGTTTGGGATGTGCTTGACCGGCGTATACGACAGCGTGTACCAGCTCCCACTAATATCCAGCAACTTCGCACAGCCATTGAAGAGGAGTGGACCAACATTCCACAGGCCACAACTGACAATCTGATAAACTCTATGTGAAGAAGATGTGTTGCACTGCATGAGGCAAATGGTGGTCACACCAGATACTGACTGGTTCTGAGTCCCCAGACCCCCAATAAAGCAAAAAAATGCACATTTCGGGGTGGCCTTTTATTGTGGGCAGTCTGGGGCGCACCTGTGCACTGGTCATGATGTCGGATCGGCATCTTGATGTGGCGCACCTGTGAGGTGGGGTGGATTGTCTCGGCGGGGCAGAGGTGCTCGCTGTCACACATTTGGACAGATTTGTGAACAATGTTTGAGAGAAATGGTAGTGTTGTGTATCTGGAGTGAATTTTGGATCTTTGGGTCCATCTCAGGAAAAATGGGAGCAAAAACAAAAGTGTTGCGTTTATATATATATATATATATATATATATACTATGTATCTTATTGTACTCATTTTGTACGCGTTAATCGCGATTAATGCGAACGATTAATGATCAAACTTGGGCATCTCCCCACAGTCCAGAGTTTGCCAGCTATTTTCCAGTGCGGAATTCTAAAGCCGAATCACATACCATGCAGCTCATTTGGTTGTATTAATTAAACTCATTGTCGGTGCGTAAACGCGCTATTTTGGCAGTTTGCTGCGTGATTCGGCTGTTCCTTCTACGCATCCGTAGGCAGCTCGAGCGGGCTTCAATCATTTATTTACAATTTCTCAAAGTCAAGCACTATTACCGTGTTCATTGTTACTTTTTCCTTCTCTGCACTTTTTTGAAACTAAAAAAGTAATGGTGAGAAATACTTTGCATTGTGAGTTTAACTTTAGATTCGAACGGTCTTACTGCAAGATATCAATTTTAAACATGCAAAATAAATCACGATCTAATCGCGATTAACTATGAAATTTCTGAGATTAGTTGCGATCAAGAAAATTAATCGTTTGACAGCGCTAATATATATATATATATATATATATATATATATATATATATATATATATACATATATATATATATATACACTATGTATCTTATTGTACTCATTTTGTACTTAATGCTACAGTTAAAGTGCAAAATGTTCTGCTCAGTAACCTGATGAATGCTGCTCTGTTTTATGAAACAAACAGAAACTCCAGAACATTTCTAGACTGAAAGTATCAGCTAAAGATAAACAATTATAAAACCCACAGACTCTCAGAATCTTTCTGCTCGTTGCTTGTACGTTCAGAAACCTCTGCGAGATGCTGACAGACTCTGATATTCGCCTGTCGCCCTGGTGCTGTAACATCGTTAAAGATTCTGTAGAAC
The DNA here is from genome assembly GCA_036785185.1 of Paratrypauchen microcephalus. Lineage (NCBI taxonomy): Eukaryota > Metazoa > Chordata > Actinopteri > Gobiiformes > Gobiidae > Paratrypauchen > Paratrypauchen microcephalus. The sequence goes on along the minus strand of JAVJIX010000178.1, from coordinate 1,563,760 downwards.
GATCTCTGAGCCTCTGCGCCTGCTTTTTCTTTTTGTAAGATACAACAGACCAACAGTCCCGACGTCCTCTGTGTGTGCACATGTATTCAGCGCAGTACAATTATCTTCCATGTAGTACAAATATCTTCTGTGCCTTACAAATATTTTTTATGCTTTATAAATACCTTCTATGCAGTACACATATTTTCTATGCACTACAAAGATTTTCTGTGCAAATATTTTCAGTATATAAATACGGCAAAAGGAGAAATTCAATTTGTCGACTGGACAAAAGTTCATTTGAATCCGTTTCTCAGCTCATCCAAGCTGCTTCTTCAGTTCTGCTCAGACACTGGTGGACACTGCCTATATCTGCCTGAAGGGGGCGCTCACTACAATGAAATGACTTTGAAACTACTAAACTACTACTTCAATGTAATTTCATTGTAGTGAGCGCCCCCTTCAGGCAAATATGGGCGCTTTGTGTTACAATTTTGTATGAAAAGCGCCTTATAAATATTGTTTGATTGATTGATTGATATGGGCAGTGTCCACCAGTGTCTGAGCAGAACTGAAGAAGCAGCTTGGATGAGCTGAGAAACAGATTCAAATAAACTTTTGTCCAGTCGACAAATTGAATTTCTCCTTTAGCCGTGGATTCTACCAGACGACTGGGGGATTCTACACACATACATCTTGTTTACAGTCCAGATGTCTGCAGTATAGATGTAGTACAACTGTCTATGTAGGACACATATTCTCTATACAGTACACATGTTTTCTGTGCCCTGCAAAGTAAAAACCTTAAAATTATGCCAAAATACCTTTTCTTTTTTTTTTCTAAAATAGTTTCATTTTGCAACAGTTAAAAACCATACATAAAAATGCTGGATACTCGTGCATGGCCTTTTCTGTCTTTATACTTCACTGGACGCACTGTTTTGGGCTAGTATTATTATTATGTTATTAAAATGGATCTAAACACTAAATCTACTTTTTTCAATACTACACTGAACATACAGTTCTGGATTAAAAATACGAGCCCACTGCATTTCCTTCTGAAATCAGCATCTCTACATGTATCACAGCCATTCCATTCCAGCGTCTGTTGAATTCCAACACAAACACAAAGCTGAGCTACTTCAGTTCTTGCACCAGGAGTGGAATAAAGTCACCCAAGAACAATGTGAAAGACTTGTGGAGGCCAAGACACATGAAAGCTGTGATTAAAAATAAGGGTTATTGCACCAAATATTGATTTGTGAACTCTTCTTAAGTGTAAACATTAGTATTATGTTGTTTTAAAATGAATTTGATCTTGTTTCTTTGCATTGTTTGAGCTCTGAAAACATGGATCTTTTTTGTTATTTTGACCATTTGTCATTTTCTGTAAATAAATGCTCTAAACGATCATATTTTTATTTGGAATTTGGGGGAAATGTTGTCAGTAGTTTATAGACTCAAACAAAAATGTTCCTTTTGCCCAAACACAAACCTATAAGTAGTAAAATCAGAAAAACTGATCATTTTGCTCTCTTATGGTCTCTTATTTACTGTAGTTATAGTATGATGTACGGTGTACTGCTGCTAGTTTTTTTTGTAGACCAAATACTCGATGTTTTTGGACATGTAAAGTGCAGTGAGCTGCTGTGTACGAGGGGGAAGGACGAGCACACACTAACCCTAACCCTAGTGTGGAGGTATCAGGGATACGCCACTGCAGCTTTTTCCTCTACCTACTCCCACACTACTGCTTTAAGTATCTGCAGGCACCCGAGACCATCCCATTATACATGCAGGGACTAATAATAATAATAATAATAATAATAATAATGATAATGATAATGATAATGATAATGATAATAATAATAATAATAATAATAATAATAACAATAATAACAATAATAACAATAATAATAATAATAATAATAATAATAACAATAATAATAATAATAATAACAATAATAACAATAATAATAATAATGATAATAATAATAATAATAATAATAATAATAATAATAATAATAATAATGATAATAATAATAATAATAATAATAATAATAATAATAATGATAATAATAATAATAATAATAATAATAATAATAATAATAATAATAATAACAATAATAATAATAATAACAATAATAACAATAATAATAATAATGATAATAATAATAAAAATTAAAATAATAATAATAATAATAATAATAATGATAATAATAATAATAATAATAATAATAATAATAATAATAATAATAATAACAATAATAATAATAATAATAATAATAATAACAATAATAATAATAATAATAATAATTTTGTTTTCCTTTCAACTAAATAAAATAAGACAAAACTAATCCAAATGTTCTGTAGCTGTTATGTGTCCCTCAAGTACCTACAGAACAGACTAATATAAATATCTACTGATCCTGGAGTTTGTATTTCACTAATCAAGATGTGTACATCAGTAAGAGAACAGGTTTCCCCGAGGTCCACTCCCATTAACGTTTGGTTTGATTGACAGCATTTTGGTTGCAAATTTGCCTTTTACATTGAATAAAATGTAAAATAAAAAATAGCAGTGACTGTGTCTCTTTTAAGCAGCTCCTCTTACAGAACTGGCTTCATTTCTCTGCAACCAAACCTCAGTCGACTTCTATATACATCTGATTTTAATATAATTTCCTTACAATCTTTTTCTGGACTGAACAGCGATGAAACCAGGATGTACGAGGGTCATTCAAAAAGTTCTAAGACAAATTAAAAAACAACTTTATTTTTGAAAGTAACAAAATTATTTTTCTACATAACATCCACCTAAGTCAGTACACTTCTGCGAGCGATGTTTCCACTGAAAAATTCCTTCTCGATAGAATTCTGGAGCTTGTCTAGTCGACCAGGTCACAGCCTCTGTCTTCACTTCAAGTCTGGACTGAAATCCTGTTCCTTTTAAATGTTCAACTTTGGAAATAGGAAAAAAAAACATCCATAAACATTGTGCAAAGCTTCAATAATTTCTTTAGATTTCCATTGAAGTTTAATGTTTGCTCGTACTTCAGATCGGCTCATTTTAGAGGGTGAAAAAAGTGGGTTGTGCAACATGTAACGTGACTCTTTGAATAACAAAGTGAGAATCCTGAAACTTGCCAAATGTGTTTATCAGTCATCAGTCGTACGATTCAAGATCATTTTGTTGAACTAGTTTGACTCATTTTGAATTTATGGCATTTGTCTTAGAACTTTTTGAATGGCCCTCGTATAAACACAACCTAAAAAAAATACTTGATGGTCAGTGAACATTAAAAGTCCTGTATTACTCAAAAATGACCCTTGTGAGGTTTGTCGTTATGTAAAAAACAAATCTGGAGCGGTGTTTTGTTTCATTCACGCATGTTTGAGTAACTCTACCGTACCAAATGTGTGTATGTAGCTGTTATTTACCCCTCCAGTGACCACAGAACAGCCTTATATATATATATATATATATATATATATATATATGTATATATATATAAAGTGACCACAGAACAGCCTTATATATATATATATATATATATATATATATATATGTATATATATAAATACAAATGTGAGACTTTCTGGGCCAATTACGAAACGCTACGTCTGAAAACATCTGGAGTTATTGTTCGTGGGCATGATGAGGATTTTTCACAATAAATGATCGTATCTGTGTCCCAGAAGATCCACAGTATTGACTTGTTACCAGTGATGATATAAATAAAGTGTGTGATAACGTGAGTACTGCGGGTGCTAACCCCTCTGCTGTGTGCACACTGCAGGACGACGGGGACACTTATGTAACCGTGAGGAGGAGCGCGTGTACCTTTGACTTTGTTGTCAATAACTCAGGCCCGAGTACACGGGCTCTGTCTGTAGGGAGACTGTGGAGCCTCCAGGGGGCGCTCACAGGGAGGTGTTTCTATAAAGAGCAGAGGAGACGTACGTGATGGGAGCACGACCCTGATATCTGTGGGCGGCTGTTTTTATATATTCTTTATTACACTGTGTGATGCTGCGTCTCAGGGCAGTTCTCGGTGGTGCAGAGGTTTTCCTTTAAAGCTCCACTGCGGGATATTCAGACTAATAATAGGCTGAGGCAGACGCATATGCACGTCTCCACAGATCTGACCTGTAACTTGGCCTGAAGGAAGGAACACCGCCTGCTTATCTTGGAATTGTTATTTCTTCGCTGATGTTTTCTATCTCCATTAATCCAAATTAATGTTAATTTAACTAATACTGTTTTTTCTCTGTTTTTCTCTGTTTGCTTCTAGGAGTAGGAGAAGTTTTAGATAATTTTTGGTCAAATAAAGCTTTTAGGTTTCTTTTTTTTTTGTATCCATTTTTTTTCACAAATATTCTGTGTTTAGATAATCAAAAGGAACTGTGAGGTTTGATCCTGTAACTTTCAGGTTAGAGGGTGAACACTGCTCCGCTGTTGCCCGACAAATACTGCAAATCATTTTGATTGACGCTCCACAGTTTCCCCCTGTCCCTGTGTGACCTGCACTAGAGCTCCTGCTCCTGACACACTCGAGCCGCAGAATCAAACCTTTTCATTTGGGAGCAAAATGGAATTGAAATATCAGATGGAGGCAGAGGGGCTGTACTGGATTTGCCTTATAATTTTATGATTGAAGTTTTTTCAACAGATACAAATTTATAAAAAAAGGTCCTTTAGCAATCGATCAATCAATCAATCAATCAATCAATCAATCCAACTTTATGCGCACACACACACACACACACACACACATACACACACACACACACACTAACATGATAAAATACATAAATCTACACAGAGTTAAAAAGTAAAAAGTGATAAATGAGGCCGAGTACAGACAAACCGTCAGAGGAGCCGACTACACCAAGAGCAGAGAGTCCACCACCTCCAGGAACCACCACAGGAACCACCACAGGAACCACCACAGGAACCACCTCCAGGAACCACCACAGGAACCACCTCCAGGAACCACCACAGGAACCACCTCCAGGAACCACCACAGGAACCACCTCCAGGAACCACCACAGGAACCACCTCCAGGAACCACCACAGGAACCACCACAGGAACCACCACAGGAACCACCTCCAGGAACCACCACAGGGACCACCACAGGAACCACCACAGGAACCACCACAAGAACCACCACAGGAACCACCTCCAGGAACCACCACAGGAACCACCACAGGAACCACCACAGGAACCACCACAGGAACCACCTCCAGGAACCACCACAGGAACCACCACAGGAACCACCACAGGAACCACCTCCAGGAACCACCACAGGAACCAACACAGGAACCACCTCCAGGAACCACCACAGGAACCACCACAGGAACCACCACAGGAACCACCTCCAGGAACCACCACAGGAACCACCTCCAGGAACCACCACAGGAACCACCTCCAGGAACCACCTCCAGGAACCACAACAGGAACCACCTCCAGGAACCACCTCCAGGAACCACCTCCAGGAACTACCACAGGAACCACCTCCAGGAACCACCACAGGAACCACCTCCAGGAACCACCTCCAGGAACCACCTCCAGGAACCACCACAGGAACCACCTCCAGGAACCACCACAGGAACCACCTCCAGGAACCACCACAGGAACCACCTCCAGGAACCACCACAGGAACCACCTCCAGGAACCACCACAGGAACCACCACAGGAACCACCTCCAGGAACCACCACAGGAACCACCTCCAGGAACCACCACAGGAACCACCTCCAGGAACCACCTCCAGGAACCACCTCCAGGAACTACCACAGGAACCACCTCCAGGAACCACCACAGGAACCACCTCCAGGAACCACCTCCAGGAACCACAACAGGAACCACCACAGGAACCACCTCCAGGAACCACCACAGGAACCACCACAGGAACCACCACAGGAACCGCCTCCAGGAACCACGACAGGAAGCACCACAGGAACCACCTCCAGGAACCACCTCCAGGAACCACCACAGGAACCACCACAGGAACCACCACAGGAACCACCTCCAGGAACCACCTCCAGGAACCACCACAGGAACCACCTCCAGGAACCACCTCCAGGAGCCACAACAGGAACCACCACAGGAACCACCTCCAGGAACCACCTCCAGGAACCACCACAGGGACCACCACAGGAACCACCACAGGAACCACCTCCAGGAACCACCTCCAGAAACCACCTCCAGGAACCACCACAGGAACCGCCACAGGAACCGCCACAGGAACCACCACAGGAACCACCTCCAGGAACCACCACAGGAACCACCACAGGAACCACCACAGGGACCACCACAGGAACCACCACAGGAACCACCACAGGAACCACCTCCAGGAACCACCACAGGAACCACCTCCAGGAACCACCACAGGAACCACCTCCAGGAACCACCTCCAGGAACCACCACAGGAACCACCACAGGAACCACCTCCAGGAACCACCTCCAGGAACCACCACAGGAACCACCTCCAGGAACCACCACAGGAACCACCTCCAGGAACCACCTCCAGGAACCACCACAGGAACCACCTCCAGGAACCACCTCCAGGAACCACCACAGGAACCACCCCCAGGAACCACCACAGGAACCACCACAGGAACCACCTCCAGGAACCACCTCCAGGAACCACCACAGGAACCACCTCCAGGAACCACCACAGGAACCCCCTCCAGGAACCACCACAGGAACCACCACAGGAACCACCTCCAGGAACCACCACAGGAACCACCACCAGGAACCACCACAGGAACCACCACCAGGAACCACCACAGGAACCACCACAGGAACCACCACAGGAACCACCACAGGAACCACCTCCAGGAACCACCTCCAGGAACCACCACAGGAACCACCTCCAGGAACCACCACAGGAACCACCTCCAGGAACCACCACAGGAACCACCTCCAGGAACCACCACAGGAACCACCTCCAGGAACCACCACAGGAACCACCACAGGAACCACCACAGGAACCACCTCCAGGAACCACCACAGGAACCACCTCCAGGAACCACCTCCAGGAACCACCACAGGAACCACCTCCAGGAACCACCACAGGAACCACCTCCAGGAACCACCTCCAGGAACCACCACAGGAACCACCACAGGGGCCAGGGGAGAGGTGAGGTGTTTTTTAGGTGATAGAAACCTATTTTTGTGACGTTCTTAATATGTGGGACAAAAGGTTTTATATAAATGTACTCTTTATGTGTAAACTGTATAAAGAAGTGGACTAAGCGAGTGTCATGACGTCTCCAGAGTGTTCGGCTGCTCTCAGACGAACCTCGTGATGCTGCAGGAGTGAATCTGGAGCCAGGCACTATATTAGAATAGGATTTTTTAACACACACAATAGTGAAATAAAAAAAACAGGATCATGTAGAGCAAAATGACAAACTCCCAGCAGCAGTTACAGAAAGAGGGCCACATTTGGAACACAGCGGCTCGTGCGTATGTCGGTTTATACACAGTCTATGGTTCAAATATTATATCATAAATCATACCTGGTGTTGTGCGCTTTTTAATTCATGTGGTGATGTTAATAATTACCACACGACATCATAAAGTGTTAAAATGTGAGAAGAATTCAGCCTAAATCTGCAGGTTTTGTGTGTTAAACGTGTGAATGAAACAGTATGTTTGTGATGAGGAAACAACATTATAACATAATTTAAACTAATGAGCAGATAAATGGATTGATACTTTATTGATCCTGAAGGAAATTCAATTTTCAGCAGCAGCAACAATGACACAAACATAATAAAGTTCTATATGTGTACATGTAAATACAATATTAACACAAATACTTCAGATGGTTTATGTTAACACACACATCATTTTATAAATATATATCACATATTATTAATATGAATACAATACAAAACTACACTATTAACAATATGTACAAAGATACAGGTTATATCCATGCCACATTACAAAAATAAAGTTCAGTCAAATAAACACTTCAAATCTTATTGTTTTAAATGACAAAAACAAAAAAACTCACATTTATATTTCTTTCTCAGCTCTAAAGTACAAATTGTGATTAACCAGTCGTTTCTTCTCTGTGCTGGAATAATTACAGGATTTGTGGCTTTTAGTGTCACTTTGAAATGAAAAATGTATTTTGGCTCGAGCGCACTAAAATTCTATGTCATTTTTGGTGTTTACATGTCAGAGTCACAAAGCCCCGAGAACAGTCAGAGTCCCACAAGAGAAATGGAACCATGGTGGAATTTAATGAATATTTTGGGCAGAAATGTTGTGAATGGTACAAAAAAAAAAAAAAAAATCAGAAAATTGCACTGATTTCTGCTGATATTCTATTATTGTACTGCTGTTGTGGCTGATGACAAGATTTACTCATGCCAATATCAACATCTGAAATCATGACAGTAAAATTCACTTTCACCTTTGTAAAATGTTACTGTCAGCATCAATATTGCCTATAATTTGTATTTTCTATTACACTTGGGTAAATATACATCCACCACTTTAGTTTTATAGCTCTTCTTTTTTCATTTGGTTTGTGGGTTCTACCTTCAGATCCCTTAAAGAGTTTTACAAACACACTTGACCAAACGTCCAGCTGTGGGTCAGTCTGACCAAGAGGGGGGTTTGAACTGCTGACTTCAGTTCAGTGGACGAGCGAGATACTGTAGTCTGGTGGGTCTGGTTATATGGTGGGTCTGGTTGTCTGGTGGGTCTGGTTGTCTGGTGGGTCTGGTTGTCTGGTGGGTCTGGTTGTCCGGCGCG